>MU831678.1:0-121753 GCA_029204225.1 Diphasiastrum complanatum
TTCTGTGCTACAATGAACAACATGAATTTCACGACTCAGCAGCCTCTCACGTATGAAGTGATATTGAATCTCAATGTGTTTAGTTCTTGCATGGAACACTGGATTCTTTGCTAGCTGAATGCCACTCTGACTGTCGCTATGTAAAGTCGTGGGATTTTTCTGCTTCATGCCAATTTCTTCCAAGATTTGTCTCAACCATATAGCTTCTTGTGCAGCACTACACATTGCCTTATACTTTGCTTCTGTGGTGGAAAGAGCAATTGTACTTGTGCTTCTTACTAGACCAAGAAAAGCAATTACCACAAAACTGGAATATATATCTTGTGGTGATCTACGATCATCATAGTCATCTCCCCAGTCCGCATCCACATAGCCACACAAACTCAGGTAAAACCATCATGCTTTCTGTAAATCAAGCCATACTCTGAAGTGCCTTTCACATAACGCAAAATGCGTTTAGCTGCTTTCCAATGCGTTTCCGTAGGTGCTGCCATAAACTGACTTACAATGCCAACAACATAGCATATATCTGGTCTAGTTGTGGTAAGGTAAATCAAGCTCCCTACTAACTGTCTATATAGCGTAGCATCAAATGACTGTGATTCATCAAGCTTAGAAAGCTTTTTACCTGGTTCAATAGGAGTGTTTACTGGTTTGCAATCCTGCAACCTAAACCTGTGCAACAACTCTTTGACATACTTCACCTGTGTTAAACCCACTTCATGTCCTTTTTGCCACACTTCTACTCCAAGGCAGTAATGCATCAGGCTGAGATCCGTCATCTTAAATTGTTCCATGAGGTCTTTCTTGATCATGTCTATCATCTCTTGATTATTTCCCGTAATAATCAAGTCATCAACATAAAGAGCAATCAAAGCAACCATACCATCAAAGCATAAGACATATAGATTTGGATCAGAATGTGTGTCTCACCATCCCCTTTGAACGAAAGTAGGCATCAATCCTGCTATACCACGCACGTGGTGCTTGTTTAAGACCATAAAGCGCTTTCTTCAAGCGACATACTTTATTTTCCTGTCCTTTCGTTACAAAGCCTTCAGGTTGATCCATGAACACTTCTTCTTCTAACTCACCATTTAGAAAAGCAGATTTCACATCCATCTGATGCAAAGGCCAACCAAAATGTGAAGCTAAAGCAATAAGTAGACGTAGAGTATTCCACTTACAAACCGGCACAAAGATCTCCTCATAGTCAATGCCTTTATTTTGTGCGTACCCTTTGATCACCAATTTTGCTTTTTGCTTTGCTATACTTCCATCTGCATGGTACTTAGTCCTGTATACCCATTTGCAACCAATGGGTTTCTTGCCAAATGGTGGTTCTACTAAGTCCCATATGCTATGCTTAGCAATTGACTCCATCTCCTCTCCCATGGCCTTGATCCAAATGTCATCATCCTTCGCTTCACCATAAGTCGAAGGTTCTTTGCTTTGAATAATGCTAGATAAGACATCATAATTTGCTTCATACCTTTCAGGTAGTATCTTCTCTCTTGTTGATCTTCGTAGCTCTCCCTGGTTAGATGATCCTGGAAAGTCATCTATGTCGCGGCTCTCCATCAATCTCTCAAACCACTTAGGGAGCTTTCTGTCAGGTGATCGGCTTCCTGGTGAAAATGTATCCCACGGTACATCCTTCTCCTTGCGTTTTTCACCTGCAATTTCAATCCTTCTTGCACCAAAAGGTTTGTCCCTACCTCTCCAACCTGTTTCTTGAGGTTGAGTAGTAGTATCTTGAGATGTATCCTCATGTTCATCACTCGGAAGGTCAATGAATGGATCATCATCAGGTGTTATCCTTACTATACCATCTTTCCTACTGGATGTGTCTATCTTCTCAGCATCTTCGTCTTCATACATCTTGGATTCATCAAAGATAACATCTCGGCTTATATGGATTTTGTTTTCGACTGGATCAAAACATCTATAGCCCTTCACGCGATCATCATATCCTAGGAATATGCACTTGATAGCTTTTACATCAAGTTTACGTCTCTCTTCCTTAGGAATGTGTACAAAGGCCTTACATCCAAAGATTCGCAAGTGGTTCACCTTTGGCTTCTTCTTTGTGAATGCTTCCTCAGGTGTTATTTTTGGTATGGCAATGGTAGGACCTCTATTTTGAAGATAGACTGCCGTGCTACATGCTTCTGACCAAAAATCTTTTGGTAGTTTCATCTCGGCTAGCATAGATCTGGCACTTTCCACAATCGTACGATTTTTGCGCTCAGCTACACCATTGAGAGCAGGAGTATGAGCTTGCGTAAATTGTCTTTTAATCCCACATTGATCACAAAGATCATTGAAGTCATTAGACTTATACTCACCTCCACTATCTGATCTTAGGACTTTGATCTTCCTTCCTGTCTGATTTTCGACCAAGTTTTTGAAGTTCTAGATCCACGTCTTTCGTGACATATCATCAATAAAGGTCATGAAATAGAAGGCTTTTCCTAAGGACATGGTCCTTATAGGCCCGCATAAATCTGTGTGGATTAAATCCAAGATGTTCTTTGCTCTTGCAACACCCCCTTTATTGAACTTCTCTCGATGCTGCTTCCCATATACACAAGATTCGCACATCGATTATAAGTGATCTTCTATGGTAGGCAGTCCTGTTACCATCTCCAATTTTCTCATCAAACTGAGGCTTCCCAAGTTCAAGTGACCAAGCCTCTTGTGCCACAACTCAGTTTGCGAAGGAACGGACGATACAAGTCCATGTTGCCCCTTAATTGTAGCATTCAACCCGTACAATTTTGTATTGGGCTCTCTTATTCCATTCGCAATAACTTTGAACTTTTGGTTCGCATCCTTTACAAAGCAACGATCATGGGCGAATTCTACTTTCAACTTTTGATCAGTAATGACTCCAATAGAAAGTAGATTTTTCTTCAAAACTGGTACGTAAAGTACCTCCCTGATCATCCTGCTTTTGCCATCAGGCAGTTGGATTGAAACTGTGCCTATCCCCTTGATCATGCACACCTCACCATTTGCTTGTGAAACAGATGTTCCATTATCCAACACCTTCAAACTACTGAACCAATTCTTGTTACCTGTCATGTGTCTTGTGGCGCTCCTGAGTCAATATACCATGCTTGATCATCTTGATTAGATGACAATGCAGATATGAAGATGCTAGAGTCTTCAATCTCACCCTCATCGACAAGGTTACTTGCTTGTTTTGGTTTCCCCTTGCCTTGTTCCGCCAGGAATTTGCGACATTCACTCTTCCAATGGCCCTTTTTACCACAATGGAAGCACTTGCCTTTCTTCTTAGTTTTGCTGGAAGATCCCTCATCCTCCTGAGACTTGGCAAATTGCTGCTTAGACTTCTTCTTGCCCTTGCCCTTGCCTTGTTTTGGCGTGTCGCAAGTACCTGATCGTCAGTATTTTGACGTCTAGCTTTCACCATTTCTCGTCGTTGCTCTTCCTGCATCAAGATTCCTGTGAGCTCGTCAAAGGTTGGCAATCTTTCTCTTGATGCTATTCCGCTCACAAACATATGATAGGGTTCTGCAATGCCGCATAATGCATTATGCACCAGCTCCACATCACGTATGCGCTCTCCAATAGAATGCAGTTCATCTCTCATTGTCTTGATTCTGGTCATGTACGTCGGAATGTGCTCTCCTTGCTCCATGCGGGCACTATTCAACTTTAACTTCAGAAACATGATTCTTGACAGATTTGACGTCTCGAACTGCTCCTTTAGCACATCCCATGGGTGTAATAGCATCACAAATGTGGGTAATGATGTGATCCTTCACTGACAAGTTAATGAAGGTCAAAGCTTTCCTCATCTTTTTGTCGAACACTTTGATGTCTGCTTCATTTGGCGGCCTTCTCTCATCACCTGTGACGACTTCCCATACATCTTTCTCCATCAGTATGTTTTTCATTTTGAATTTCCACACTGCATAGTTGGAAATCCCGTCCAATTTGCTACTTTCACTCAAAATGGACTCTCCCATGTTTGCCATCGCAAAACTGCTTGAAACTTCTGCCTTAGGCTAAGAACAGTATGTCGAGGCCAACAGTGATGTCAGAAGTTGAAAATAATGACCTGCACTTTTTTTCTTACCAGGCCACTCGCCGCTTTTCCGAAATAATACCAATTTGAAAGCCAAATCGGCGTCGCCTTCCGAAATGCACTCAGTCGTCAACTCCCAACAACGTGCCCAGTGGGATGGTGAAACCACTTTTGGCGTACTCCGAACACTTTCTCCGCTGCAACCACTCTGTTTTGCTGTACCGTACTTGCAGGTACAGTCCGGGTGCCCTTCGTTTGGAGGTTATAGCCTTTCGTTTGGGTCAAAACGGGCAAAGGACCCAAAAAATAGGACTTTTCTAGCTTTTGAACTATTTCTTCACTTTGAAGAAACTTCACTCTTCACTTGTGAAGGGACCCAACTCAACTTTCAGTATGAAAATTTTTAATGAAGTTGAAGGCCAGAATGCATTTCAATTCTTTAGGGCCCTGTTCAAAGCTCATCCAATGGCTGAACCAAATCTTGTGGTTCAAATTTCTTTCCCATCACAGATTCGCATATGTTAGTGAAATGTAGACTAATTGGGTGAAATATTTGACTAGTAGAGTATGCATATAATGATAAAGAGCATGTGTCCATAGGGATGAGGCCATTTGAGCTCAATTATGATTGCAGTTGACGAGTCCAATGACTCTAGGGCCTAGCATTGCAGCGTTTTTGACTCATATGCAGATTGAGTTGTTTAGTGCGTCAAAGTCTTTCCAAGGCTTGAGCCAGAGCGGAGACTTATCTATGTGAAAATTGCTCGTATAGGGAGTTTGAGAGAGTTGATATGGTCTTTTTGCTAGTGCCACCTAAATCTAAGGTGACGAGAACTGCAAGTGTGCAAAGCTATCACCAAGTTATTGTAGACCATGGCAAATTATTAGAAAGGTGAATGAGGTAGCTTATAAGTTGCAATTGCTTGAGGGATGCAAAGTGCATCCAATTTTTCATGTGAGTCGTTTAAAGAATGCTTACATGGAGGTGATAGCCTAGTGGGCGACGTTGTAGCCCTACAAGAACAAGATATGACAGATCATGGACTTGAGAAATTGTATCTCAGAGCAGAGACAACAATGACTGAGAATCTTCTGATCCCCGAGTTTTGGGTAGCTTGGAAAGGATCACCATTGTAGATCGAGGTCCTAATTTCTAATTGAGGAGCGATTACATTCTTGAGGAGGGAGAGTGTGTTAGGATTCAGTCATGGATCCAACATATTTTGATGAGAGTTGTAGCTCCAGAGGTCATAGGACGAGGTTGATGACTCCTCCCCATCAGAGGCACCTGAGGCCAGTTGTGTCTAGGCGTGGTGTAGTTGCAATCTAGTTTACAGCTAGCTTAGGGAGGGGAGCTTGGAGCTCTTGGCTTCTAATAGGGTCACTTTGCTGATACAGTTGGAGAAGAAGAGCAATCTAGTGGACTTGATCTATTCATTGCAGCCTGTTTGGTGGATGGTACATTGATTTTCGAGCCTCGAAGCACATGACACCTCATAGACATTGGTTCAACACCTATGAGGAGACATGAGGTGGTCAGTTAGTTTGCCTTGGAGACAACTCTACTCGTGAGGTGAGGGGAAAAGGCACAGTTCTAGTGAAGCTGTCATCAGGAGAGGTGAAGGTAATCAAGAGTGTGTTGCATGTACCATGGTTGGCTAAGAACTGGCTATTTGTTGGTGCCATTACCAAACAAAACATGCTGGTTCTGATGAATCT
The DNA here is from genome assembly GCA_029204225.1 of Diphasiastrum complanatum. Taxonomy (NCBI): domain Eukaryota; kingdom Viridiplantae; phylum Streptophyta; class Lycopodiopsida; order Lycopodiales; family Lycopodiaceae; genus Diphasiastrum; species Diphasiastrum complanatum. The sequence continues at coordinate 5,777 of MU831678.1, forward strand.
ACCTGTCTGGCAAAAGACAAAGATCAAAGCTTCAAGGTGGTAGCCAAGAGAAGGGGGTCTTTACAAGCTTGACGCAGCCATTCCTAGTGAAGAGGCCTTCTAAACAAAGGATTTTAATCAAGACAAGCTTTTCCATGAGAGGTATGGCCATTTGAGCTATCAATGTTTACAAGTATCAAACAAGCACAATATGGTAGTAGATCTTCCTAGCATTAAGTCTTCTTTAGATGCATGTGACGCTTGTGCACTAGGGAAGCAACAAAGGCAAAGGTTTCCGAAGGGAAAAGCTACCAGGGCCAAGGGCATCCTTGAGCTTGTGCATGCAGATTTGTGCGGTCCCATGTAGATTAGATCAACAGGGGTTTAGGACTATTTCATGACCTGTGGGTCTATTTTCTTAGACAAAAATCTAAAGCGTTCAAATACTTCAAACAATGGAATCACACAGGAAAAAAGCTAAAGACTCTTAGGTTAGATGTAGGTGATGAGTACACTTTTGCTGAGTTCAAAGACCTTTGCAAGGCATGTGGGATAAAGAGACAGTTTGATGCTCCACATACATTGCAGCAAAATAATGTGGTTGAGCGAAAAAACAACTCCATAGTTGAGTATGCAAGGAGCATGCTCAAGGCAAAGTGGTTGCCAAATCCTTTTTGGGCAGTACACCCATGGATGCAAACATCAAGCCATCAAAGGATGATCTTCATTTGCAGTGGGAAGCTTGATTTACCTAGCATCAGGTCAGATATTGCTTATGTGGTTGGGTTTACAAGTCAATTCACGAGTAAACCCACCGAACCACATTGAAAGGCAGCCAAGCCGATTCTGCGTTATGTGAGAGGGACTATGAGCTATGGGATTTGATATACTGATGATGGTGAGCTTTCACTAGAGGGTTACCATTGGGCAGGTGATAAAGACAATCAAAGATTGACGACAAGTTATTACTTTGGCCTAGGATAAAGGGCTAAGTTATGGACTTGGCTCATTACATTCGCCGCGTCCATTTACATTTACTTTACTTTATGCATAAGCAGGCCTTGGGCCCTTTTCAATTCATTAGTGACACTTAGACTATATGGTTGGCCTTTGGCCTTATTATTCATTATTAGGCCATTTGGACATATTACTGGAGAGTGGGGGCCTTCTTGGAGGGCGCACTATTTTCCCTCCCAGTTGGGCCCTAGCCACCGGAAGCTTCCTTTTAGGGCTTCCTCTTGGCTATAAGTAGGGAAACTGTGTCATTTGTTATTCAGCTGATGATATTGATCTCTCTCTTTAGCCTCCTTAATCTCTCTCTTTTCTGCTTTCTAGGGTTAAGTCTTGCTTATGTGTTGCTTTCATAGCTTAAGTCTTGCTTATGTGATGCTTTCGTAGCTTAGCTCTAGATCAGCTGTGGCTCTATTCGTAACTTGGTATCAGAGCACTTTCCTGATTGCTGAATTTCAGATCTGATTTTCTGATTGGGTGCCCATTTTCCTTGCTGATTTTTCTCTCTTTGCTGAGGGCTTTCGTCTCTTTGCTTCAGCAACATTTAGCACAGTTTGGAGGAGGACTAGATCCTATCAAAGCATTTTCCTTGGCGGAGCTTTAGCAGATAGCTAGCGGAAGTACTTCCGCTAAATTTGGCGGCCGGAGAAAAGAAATTTTTTTTTTTTTTTGGGCAGATTATATCCGGCGCCCAAGTTCCAACTCTCTATCACCCATTTCCAGCTTGTTTGCAAGCTCTCCAGCGCCCAATTCCCTCATCTCTTTCATCCGTTCCTCCTCCCATTTTCAGCCCTCTCACTTTTGTTTGTAGGCTGTCCAGCCGCTTCATACTTGTCACTTTCGTCCGTTTTTGTCTCCGTTTGCAGCCATTTTTCACACCTTGTTTGCAGGCTGTCCATTGCCCATTTTCAACCAAATTTTACGAAATACCGACTCCGTTTGATGCTCCAATTTGTCACTTGCCTCCTGGCTGTCCAGCGCATTTTTACAGCCTTCATTTTCACTTTTTTCATTTGCTGATTGCTGTCCTTTCTTAGTTGTGATAATAGTGGTTTTAATAGACTAATTTGGGGTGACGACAAGAGTCCACTCTCTCAAGTTTTCGTCTATTCCTTCCACTATCATTATGGCACATTCACCTACCCCGAGTGAGACTACTCAAGAAACCTTATCTGATCAGTTTCGTCGCATGGATTAGACCCTTTTTGGCCTCGTTCTTCGCTTCGATACCATTATGACGGGCTTTGCTACTATGCAGTCACATATTGATTCTTTACAGCCTCATGGTCCTGGTAAAGCTCCTGTTTTTCCTTCATTTGGGACTCCCCCTCCATTTGGATTTCCATCTTCCTCTGCTAGTCAGCCTGGTGGTGGACCGTTCATTCCACCTAACCCACCTCCTGGTTTCTTTTCACGTCCCCCACTTCCTGAGCCACACTTTGCTCGAGACTTTCGTGATAGGGTACAGCTTGCTACCTATTTCGGTTCCTCTGACGGGCACTTATTAGAGAATTGGTTTGCTGAGCTTGACACATATTTTCAGATCTACCCTAAGACTGATTCTTAGAAGATCCAGTTGGCTGCTTTACATTTAGATGGACGCGCCGCCACGTGGTGGCGAGTTGATAGAGCTGATCCTGATCGGGAAGGGCTCCATGTATGGCATACTTTTCGCCGTGACCTCCGTCATGCTATGATTGATCCTCACTGGCTCGACCGGCAACGTGATACATTTCGTAGTCTCACTCAGACCAGTGATCTTGCTTCTTAGCTTTCTTATCTTTTCACAGATCTACAGCCCACTGAGCTTATTTCTCGTTACATTGCTAGGCTTCGTGGTGCTTCATGTTATGATGTTTCTTCCTTCCGTCCTCCCACACTTGTTGAGGTGATGTCTCTTGCTAGTACTTTACAGCATAAGTACTCTGACACTCTTCCTTCCCGCTTCTCCCAACCCCATCCTTCTGCTTCATCTTTTCCTGCTGCGTCCACCCCTACACCTGCCCCTTCTGTTCCAGCTCTCTCCATTGTCCCTTCGTCTCATCGTCCTTCGACTCCTCGACCTGCTTTTGTCCGATGTTACACGTCTGCAGAGTTCACTGACCTCCAGCAGCAGCGTCTTTGCTTTCGTTGTAAGAGTCCTGACCATTTTGCCCGTGATTGCCGTCAGCCTCTCCCTACTACTACTGCTGTTTTTTACCATGAGGGCACTACTCTAGATGATTTCGATATCTACATTCATATTTCTGATGAGCCTGACCTTTCCTCTGAGCCTTCCACTAATTTACTTCCTGCTACTTGCCATGCTCAGCTTGCCTATGCTACTTGGACAGGGCATCCCGGTCCTCGCTCCATTCGGTTACGTGTACGTATTACAGGTCGTGAGTATATTGCTTTAGTTGATACTGGCAGCACTCATTCTTTTATTAGCAGTTATATCACTAGTCGGATATGTGCTTCACCTGTTCCTGCTTCACAGCCTCTCACAGTTGAGGTTGCCAGTTCCCATTCTTTTCCTAGTTCTCAGATGTTTCAGCGTTTACCATACCGCATTGGAGACTTTTCTGGACAGGCATATCTTTACATTATTCCTATGGAGCGTTATGATCTTATCCTTGGTGCTGATTGGTTTGCATCTCTTGGAGCCGTTACACTGGACTTGACACAACAGACATTGACATTTGTACTTGATGCAATTACCCACTCACTCGTTGGCATTGATTCTCAGGGAGACTTCCAGTTGGTTACCGAGAAGCAGTTTATGCGTAGCCTGCCAAAGGCTGACGATGCAGGTCTTCTTTCCATTCAGAGTACATCAGTTGTTGCTTCACTTTCACCATCCGTGGGTCCTCTTCCTCAGGTTGATGCTGCTTCGGATTTACAGGTTGTTGCTGTGTGCCTTGCGCCTATATGCCTTGATTCACAGATATCGTATTCAGTGGTCATTCCTAGTTTCATTGATATTGAGACCGTATACCTTGGTGGTATTTCTACTATTGCTTTTGCGCATACTTCAGATTGCCCTCCTGGTTCGGTGGTTGGTGCAGTATTTTCTCCATTGGTCTCTATATCTCCATCTCTTGAGTCTGTTATGGCCGATGTTCCTGCTGATTTCTATGGGGTTCTTCATGGGTCCACGTTTGATGGTTCCCTCGCTATTGGTGATCAGGTTGTATCTTCTTTCGCTTTACTCCATGGATCTCTGCTTGAGGTTTGTGATCTACCTCATGATATTTCTACGGTTCCTGACATGATTCATGCGCCTTTGGCCCTTACTGTTACACATTTTTCATCCGAGGATATTTGCCAGATGGTCACTATTACTTATCTAGGGTATTTATATGCTGGGATCTTTCTAGATGAGTACACGGACATCCTTCCGTCTCCTGGTGTTTCTACATATAGGTTTGCTGCAGTCCATGCCGATGGTATACACTTTTGGGTTCATGCGACTGATCATGTGGCTCTCTATCTATTCCTTGGATTGTTGCTCATTGTCAGGCTTGGCATATCCTGTTGGCTTGGGTTATTGCCTCCGTTCCAACTACTGTTTGTCTGGGTGATCTTCAGGTTCCCTGTCATTTCAGGTTCCTCCATATCGCTTGGTCTCCGATGCCGAGTTGCCACTTTGTTCCGGTGTTCCGAGACCATCAGGGTACCTTGAGAGAATTCCTTCTCCTCTCTTGGATAGTTTTTGGGGATGTTGCCGCCATATACTTCAGTGTTGCTCATATGTGCTTTGATACTCATTCCCAGCTACACGTGGATATTGCTCCGATGCTTGCTACTGATGTTGTGGAACCTGTTCCTCGTTCCAGTGCATTTCTTCCTCACTTGTGCGCCTGGTGTGTACTTTGGGATTACTCTTGCGGCCAGTTCCGATGGGTCATCCGATTCTCCATCCGTTTTTGGTGTATCCTATGATGGATTGTTCTACCTTTTCGGGCTTTTTGGATACCTTGGTGCTCGAGAGCTTATTACCCGGGCCAGTTCTCATTTACAGCATGTTCAGCAGCGTTATCAGACCTTAGTTGATCATCACCGCCTACGATTTGCACGTCATCATTTTGTCTAGGGCCATGCTTCTACTGAGAAGCTTGCACGAAGTTATTATGGGCCTTATCTCATTTTGGAGGTTCTTAGTCCAGTTACATATCGCTTACAACTTCCTGCTTTCACACGCGCCTGTGATGTATTCCATGTCAGTTTATTACGTGCTGCTATTGAGGATGACGCTCCTTGTGATGCTGAGTTTCCTACTGCTCCAGAGTTATTTCCATTTTTACCTGCTACTATATTACAGGTTCGTCTATACCATAGTCGACGCCGCCGACAAATTCAGTTTTTGGTCCAGTGGGATGGCCGTCCTATTGAGGAGGCCACATGGGAGCCTATTGATGTCTTTTATCATACACCATCACTTGCGGATCAGGCTCGTGCTCTTGCTGCACTTGTTGATTCCTCTACATCAGATGTTGTTCTAGCTGTTGATGCACCAGGGCTTGCTGCTACTTGATCCAGTTTCTTTTCGGCAGTTGGGTCTTTTTCTTTTATGCCAGGGAGAGTTATGGACTCGGCTCATTACATTCGCCGCGTCCATTTACATTTACTTTACTTTATGCATAAGCAGGCCTTGGGCCCTTTTTTATTCATTAGTGACACTTAGACTATATGGTTGGCCTTTGGCCTTATTATTCATTATTAGGCCATTTGGACATATTACTGGAGAGTGGGGGCCTTCTTGGAGGGCGCACTATTTTCCCTCCTAGTTGGGCCCTAGCCACCGGAAGCTTCCTTTTAGGGCTTCCTCTTGGCTATAAGTAGGGAAACTGTGTCATTTGTTATTCAGCTAATGATATTGATCTCTCTCTTTAGCCTCCTTAATCTCTCTCTTTTCTGCTTTCTAGGGTTAAGTCTTGCTTATGTGCTGCTTTCATAGCTTAAGTCTTGCTTATGTGATGCTTTCGTAGCTTAGCTCTAGATCAGCTGTGGCTCTATTCGTAACTATATCTTGGTGCAACAAGAAGCAGCCCACTATTGCATTGTTGTCTACTGAAGCTGAGTATAGGGCGACTACGAAGTCCGCCTGTGAAGCTATTGGTTATGATGCTTATTTGATATGCAGATCGCTCAAGTAGGACCTACATGGTTACATTGCGATACCCAAACTGCATTCAACTTGCAAGAAATCCAGTCTACCATGGGCAAATCATATAGAGGTGGACCTGCACTTTATACGAGAGATTGAGCTAACGTATTGTGACACAAAGTTCCAACAATCAGATTGTTGATATCTTACTAAACCACTTAGTCAAGATAAGTCTGAGAAGTTCTGAACATTGTTAGGTGTTAGCTTAAATAAAATTGCCACTAAGAGGGGGTGTTGAAGAGTAATGCCTATGTTGAAGAGTAATGTTGTTAAGGTGATTTTACTAATTTGGAAATATCTAAACCCAATTGAGAGTACTCATTTGATGTTTGAAGTCAAGCTGAGGATAATAATATTTTGGGTAGTGTTGAGAGTACAAGATTTGGTTTTTGATTTTCTTTCCTGTTCGGAGGACATAACCTGTTCAAGGGCAAAAGAATGTTGACGTCCATGTTTGGTATATGGGATTCGGCATAATCCTAGAGGTGGATATTTCCTACTCCAGTGTACAAAATTATTGGTTACGCTTCGAACTAGGCTAGAAATGTCCGTGTGAGGACCCAGTCACACATCTATTGACATGTGGAGGTATTACATGGGTTAGGACGATTATTGGCATGATGTAGAGCATCAATAGTAATGACTTGCATGTATAGGAATGTGGTAGGCTTACGTGGGCACATGCACATACACTACAAGGGCTATCTACCCTTGTGGAAGCTCGCCCTACTACCATCCTCTATTGTGTGATTGATTGCCAATTCTCTCTCTCTACATCAGGATCCTGTCCTGTGGCTCGGGGGTGATGCTATTGGACATTGAATAGCAGCTTCTACATGGTGGGGTGGTTTGCTCCACTGTTATTCCTTTTTGTGTGTCTTGTAAGCGAGGTGCTTCTCCTTACAAGAGCCCACCTCTAGATGATATGTAGCGAGTTTTAGTTCCTCTTATGAATCAATGATTTAATTTTTTGCTCAATATGTTCTGGATTGGTCTGTGTGGGTGCTAATATGATTAGTACACTCCTATCTAGAATTTAGTATTAAATTCTAGTAGTGTTTTGGGCCTTGTGCTGGTATTCAAGTCCATAATGTTATTTTTAATGAGTTTCTAGTAGAATATATCACTTGGGCCCTAGGGTTGCAAATTCTTTCGACCTTTTATGACTTGTGATAGTAGTTCGCAAACCTAACCCAAATTGGGGCATGTTAGCCTAGAAAGTGCCCAAAGAGGCATCATTTGGGAATGTGATATTGAGAGCTTAGTTTACTACAATGTAGTTAGGATGTTAGCTAGTATACATCAGTTCTCAAGAGGTATTGGCTTGATTATCATCAATGTTGTGATTGGTGCTTTCAACTTGTTAGTGTTCTCCATTGATTGATCAAGATGATGACATAGTTTTGGAATGCATCCTGTCATAATCTGGAGCAAAGCACCATGGCAGACAAAAAGAGGAAGGGTGCCACAATTTATTGTGATCAAATCTTCATCTACAGGGGGCAATACAAATCGGTAAAAGGGAGTTTCCAAAATTTTCAAGTTTAAGAGGATAAAACTTGTTTTGTTTTGTGGCCATGAGTTTCTCATCAGAATTTGGTTTTGTGAGCTTCATTGGCTCTCTCATTAGTTGAGGGTGGGGTATTGTTATGAACACACATTGGAGATAATGACATCACGTCAGAACAAGAGAAAATGGAATGGATCAAACATTAATATCCTAAAGAGAACACCATTCAACCACATGACACTATTGTGTAAATCCTCATACAAAGTAGCACTTCTAAGCATCTCCCACAATGACAGTCGTGAACATTAGAATCATAAGCTACCAAATGAAAAGAGCTTCTTATACCCTACATGTTACATATCATGGGTAGGTTAGTCCAAGTGTGTATGACGAAGTGGCTTGCAAATCTCTATAGCCTACCTTGGAGTTTTTCTAATCTTATCCACAAGCTAGGCTACAAAAATCTTCAAATGAATAAATGGTCCATGACAATAAATGCCCCATGTTGTCAAATAATCGGTTACAATGCATAGTTGTATGCATGCCCCATAACATGCTTAGCCCCCAGTGTTGGTAGTAGTGAAAGCATGTGGTAGATTGAAGATTGCCTATGTACTTGTGAGGTGTTGGATCCATGTCCCCAAACAAAGTCAAGGAACCTCTAAAGCTTCAGAATCAATGGTGGCCACAAGTTCTCAGGCCTGATCTTGCAACAAAGGTGTGAGCAAATACTTCAATGGGCTCCTATCAAATAATTGGACTATAGAAACTTAACGTTTGGTTCCAATATTCCCTCCAAACATTCATCAACAATTGAAAGCATTCAAACTTCCCTTTGTTAGAGAGGCTTTGTCAAGATATTAGCACCTCAAGGGTACTGTTATACTTATCTTTTCTAATTTTTTTTTTTCAATCTATCAAAATTTGGCATACCCTTAGAGATGTTCTTGAGGTTGCACTTTTTTTAGGCCCACATTTTTTGTGTACATCCTCCATTTGTCCACAAGCTCGGTGTCTATGCATATGGAGACAATAGACCACATAGGGTGAAGCAAATGAGCAGCTACATGTATGGGCTTGTGGATATAATTCCACCTGTCAAGTTATTTCTCTCTTATAACTGAAATTCTACAAAAACTGAAAAACTAATCATTTCATTGGAAAAAAAAACAACTCAACAACTCAACATTGCTAAAACACTTATTGCAAAGTAAATGCACAAAAAAATAAGAAAAATGTATACCTTTGCTCGTCAAGAACTGGTTGTTGAAGGGTCCGCTGTCCTTGTCACAAACTCGTAAATGAGGCCTAGTGTACAACCCTCTCCATTCAACAACCACAACACAATGGTACACTGGTCGCAGTACCTCAACCGATCGCTCAGCCTGTCGCTAGAAATTATCTTCAAACACTTGCCCGTATATGCTCATAATCAACTCTCCCAACTCAACATCGCCAGCTTGGGAAGCATTAACACCCTTGAGAAATATAGTGCCCAAGGACATGAAACCAAGATATTGATAATAGGTCTACGCTTAATATTAGTCCACCTATCAGATAAAATAGAGCAAGCATATGTGGCCTAGGCATGTCGTATGGGGCTCTCTTGGAACACATGCATGCTCCTCTCTCAAATGGTGAGTACGCAGATCCTTATGCGTGGGGGTCTCCAAGTGGCACCACAAGTTGCAACCTCTCTCAACATGTCACAAAAGATGTCGATGTCAGCCAAGGCATATGCAAGAGCCATTGTAAAAGAATTGGTGTGTAAGTCTAGTGGTTGCTCCATGGTGTGTCCTCTGTCACCTTGCAAACATCATGCTCTGTCAGTATTTGTCTGCCCTGTCTTATGTATGTGCATGTGGTCGTGACTTTGGCTCTAGGGTGTGAGTATGCTCCATCTTGTGGTCTCTTCTTAACACCTTCACTAATTGACTCATTCATGAAAATGCATCCCCTATAGATGATCTCCCTTTTGTTGCTAATGGAGGACATGATGGCCTGCCCTACCTCTGTCGATGAAGTTTGTGATCGCCTTGCTGTTGATGAAGAATGTCGTGATGGCCTTGCCGTTGCCGATGAAGTAGGTCGTGGTCCTGCTGTTGTTGATGAAGTAGGCCATGATGGCCCTACAATCAATGGTGAAGAAAATGTTGGACCAACCTTGGTGCTAGAATGTGCACCGCCGCTACCAACCGTTGATACTATGCCAATAGAACCTAGTTGCCCACCAACTTGTATCATGGACCTATGAGCTGGCTAGTTGCTGCCCCATATGTGCCCCCACAAGGTGCTCTCGCTGAGGTGCAGGAACTGTCGTACATGGGGTATTGCCAAAAAACTGCCCATCTGGCCTGGTCAAACCAAGCAAATGTGACTTGAGCCTCATCGCCGTGCTGCAAAAGGTACTACCACAATATAGAAATGCCATCTGTGTTCACCTGAACCTGCAAAGACTACTATTTTCCAGTGGATCAATATATCCATGGACTTGATACTCGGAACTCCTCGGACCCAACGTTGTTATGATACATGTTTGCTTGTAGCAGATTTTCAAAACAAGCACATTTTAATATAAATAGGGTCATTTTTTGCTACAAAAAGCAGTGTGCACAAATTTTTTTAATAGAAATCTTTTGACTTCATGGGCTTTGTTCTATTCTTATTGATCTCCATACTCATATAACTGCCGGATTTTTGATCGAACTCATGCATATCTTGGATATAACAAAGCTATCTATGGATCTAGCATTGTGAGCAAATACCCCCATGTCGATGTATGTTAATACATAGTACAACAATGAAGATGCAAAACATGTGAGAAAATCCTACGTGAAGTCTAGGATATAACAACTCTGTGGAAATAAGTGATAGTATAATCTAATAGATTACATTACCTAGTGAATTGCATAGTCAAGAAAAGCCATGTAAAGGCATTATGAAATGGCCAAAATGCATGAAGTTATGCCAATCCAACAAGAGAAGCCAAGACATCCATATGGAGAAACATTTTCTTGTAGGAGCTACTTGAAAGACCATGCGTGTCATATACCCCAAAATACCAAATAGAGCCAAATATAGTTATCAGATATAGAGTCTAGACCATGAAGGCACCATGAGCTTAAGTTAATAATCCAAGAATCAATACTGTTAAACCTGAATGACAAACATTATGCAGTGCTCTACGCACATGTCAGTGCTAGCAAAGGAAAATACACTTAAAATTGTTCTTATTTTCTCTATGCAGTATTTCTATCTATGGTTATTGTCCCCCAAAAAACTTGCCTCTAACCCCACTATCAGACAATGAATTAAAAAGTATAAGTTTATTGAGCATTCTGATCTGGACTCTCTAAAGTTTTGAAACCATTCTGGGCAAGCATTTTGGAATGGGTTGCAACTATGGACAGAACACTTACGCTAGATGTTTTATCATATGACGTATCTATAGCATATGGGCTAGATGAGATTAGGCATAATCTGACCCTAGGAAGCTTCAAAGTTGGAGGTTCTTAGTTACTCGAGGATTGACATTCTCATAATTGCTTGGATGCGTTGAGATTAGGGGCTAGAAACCCTTATGGCAACATGTAATAGAAAATATTCTCTACATCTCTGTATTGTTTCTTGATGACCTTAAAATATTCTTGGCTGCCAATTGGAATAATTTTACTGAAAGAAGACAAGAAGTTGAAAATAGTTTACCTCACGAAAATAAACTCTTCTCTGTTGTGTTGTAACTGAATCGGATAAGAAACAACAGCTAAGCTTTGTAAGTGTTTGCTGGTTAAGCAACCAGCCGAACACACATGCTGGTGTGGTCATTGAAGTCAGTTGTGGCATTCATCTCTATTATCAGTCATCTACTTTGTGCTTCACCATAATGGAAACTGATACCAAGAAGCATTATTGATTGTACTAAGAAGCATAAGGGAACCCGAGATAAGAAACTGGCTTTGCTGTAATGTCTAAAGGGAGCTTGCTCATTTGTGTAGCAAAAAACGCAAAATTTTCTTTCTCCTTAACATCCATGTTGCGTGTGATTATATCTGCAATATCATGCACTAGGATTAGGAATTTCGCATTTGGTAAACAAGTTTTACTCTTATAGCTGAGTAATTTCTTAGGCCACTTAACTGAAAAAAGCTTGCCATTGTGACATTATGCTTCTGATCATTGTTTCAGGTGTTGGCTTTTCTTTAATGATATTGTGAGGGCACCCTTGCAATGTCCATATAAGCACTTACTATGTTCTCTGTGGAAATGACACTTGAAAGTTTCTGATTTATCACCTTTGTCTGGATGCATGCATGATGCATATAACTTCAGGTGAGATGCCCAAGAAATTGAGATCTGAAGAACTGAGGCATGCACAGAACAATTACAGAAAGATGTCGGAACGTTGAAATTATATTTCATGATTTGTTTTTCGATATGTATATTTACTCCTTTATTATTCTAAATCTTAGTTGCTTGGACTACCATTGATTTTTTTATTAAAATCTGTACATCAAAACCTTAAATGGTTAGGGTGTAGATTGATGGTGAACTGTTTACTAAATGACTTTATACTTGCCGTGCTCCAGAATGATTCTCTATGCAATAGCTCTTGCAGATGATGATCAAGAGCAACAATCAGAAGACTCGTTCAAGCGTGTTACAGTTAGGGAGGGACTGGAGAGATTGGCACTCTACCTCTCTTCTGTCAGTAGGTAAGATGATACTTGCTTTCATTTTTCTCCTCATTTCTATAATCTATTTTTGAAATTGTATTATATTTTTCTTAATGTTGTAGCAGCTTCTTGTTAACAGACCTTCACATTCATGAAAGAAAATGATAATTTATCATATTCTAAGCTTGGAATTTTCTTTTTCTACTAAATATTTTTCATTTGTAGTGACTTTGTATGTTGCTCATGCTTGCTATCTTTCAGATTCCCCAATGCCCTTGGAGCTTTCTTATACCCTCTATATGGACAAGGAGAGTTGGCTCAAGCATTTTGTCGTTCTGCAGCTGTAAAAGGTGCCCTATATGTAAGTAAATTTTGCCTCTTTGGCCATTTTTTTTCTTTTTTCTCTTTTCTGTTAAGTCAAAATAGTAATGTTGGCGCATGATGGTCGTATGCATAGTAATTTTACTGTTCAATGCTAGGTATCTTAATGATTGTTAGAGACATATTGATTGTATATTGGCTTCATTGGGGGGTTATTAGTTTGTGTAACTCACTTTACATCCATTTTGGCCTAGTGATGCATTTGGATTCTAACTAGCAAGTCCGTCATCTCAAGTTGGAAGATTCCTTGAGTGCTATGGTTACTTCATTATCATTTGTTTAAAACATTCACAAGTAGTATTTTTATGGAGGGAGCTATTCAAATGCATTTCATTCTGTAAAAGTATTGGAGACAGGTTGAAGAGCAGAATTTTGTAAGAGAACTATTAGAAAACCGTACTGTATAGTTTCAATAATGCCAGCCCAATCTAAAAGTTTTTTGCAGAGAAGTGTCAGAAACAGTCACTTAGGGCTGAACCTTTTGGATATTAGGACATGCAAACATGCAAAGTTCTTGGAGCATCCACAAGTAAAACTTGAGCTACATTTGCACGGAAAGGGAAACTAAGCGCCGGCCAAAGTTGTTAGAGTACCATGGACAGATGAGGATTCTAACCCAGGACCTCGTCTATACCGGATGGGATTCTCTATCGTTGAGCTTTCCACCTTGTTTGTTTGGTTCTCTCGAAACCATGGACACTCTAGGATTCGAACCTAGGACCTTCTGTATACTGGATGGAATGTTCCACCACTAAGCTATTTGCCCTGTTTGTTGGTTCTCTCTAGAGTTTGGGATTGTCATTGCAACAAACCTATGGTGAGAGTTTGTGCCCTATTTAGAAGCCCAATAACCATCAAGTAACCAATTAATGTTGTAATTGTCTCAATACATGCCAAATAATAAATGATAGGCCCAAATATCCAAGCTATATGGTTGAAATGATAAGCATTAAAAATCTAGACCCATGTTATGTATAGATTTCCCTGCCCATAATATCTGCCCATAATTGTCCCTCTTCAAAAAGCCAATGTCCCTATTGTTGCTACATAGAAAATGATGAAGCTAGAGGATGCAAGTGTCGATGTTGTCAAATTGGAGACATAGGATTTTCAAAATACTGAAAATACTACAAAATGGAAGATGTAGATGCGACAAATATAAAGATATTACATCATCTATAAAAAAATTGTTGAATCTCAAAATTGAGGATGCTAGCGTTGTCACTTATCAGGATGCTAACTCCGCAGATGAGGAAGCCAAGAAATGGAGATCATGCTGTGAAATGCATATATCCAAATAACAAGCCACTACATGCTTGATAAAGGAGTCCTCACTACTAAAAGTATCAAATAGTTGTTAAGTGGTAGAATAACAATATGACGAATTTTCTGTAGAAAATCTCAGAAAGCATTAAGTGAAGAAAAATGTCAAAAAGCCAATAAAAGGGCCGAATATTGTACCAACGCTGTAGTAGAAAAGCAGGCCCCAGTACTGTCATGCTATAGTACCGGAATGGTTTTGGTATAGGACGACCACCAGAAAGTAGTTAAACTCGATCAAAAGTATGTTTAAGGAGCTCATATAACTGGTAGTGAATCTAATGATAGCAAACAAGTATAATATTTATGGTCAACCACAAACCTGAAGGTGTGGAAGAAGGACTGTGTTAGACAATAAGCAACCTTGTTTTATTTCCTGCTCAAAGTAGACCGAAATAAGCTTCAAATGCCCAGAAGCATATATGCCAGCAAGTAGTGCTGATAAAGAAAGGATTATGAGGAGTACACTATGACGAATTTTCTGTAGAAAATCTCAGAAAGCATTAAGTGAAGAAAAATGTCAAAAAGCCAATAAAAGGGCCGAATATTGTACCAACGCTGTAGTAGAAAAGCAGGCCCCAGTACTGTCATGCTATAGTACCGGAATGGTTTTGGTATAGGACGACCACCAGAAAGTAGTTAAACTCGATCAAAAGTATGTTTAAGGAGCTCATATAACTGGTAGTGAATCTAATGATAGCAAACAAGTATAATATTTATGGTCAACCACAAACCTGAAGGTGTGGAAGAAGGACTGTGTTAGACAATAAGCAACCTTGTTTTATTTCCTGCTCAAAGTAGACCGAAATAAGCTTCAAATGCCCAGAAGCATATATGCCAGCAAGTAGTGCTGATAAAGAAAGGATTATGAGGAGTACACCAAAGCTGGCCCAATTGACCATGAATTATGTCGATACTGGACAGCCAATACGTGCTGCAAACTATGCAAATTTGTTCAAAAGAATACAACAGAGAACTTTATGTAAAATAGCTGGGTTTAGAAACTCCATCAATCTGAAAAAGATGAGAGCTTTCAATAGTAGGCTTCCAAATGTTGTAACTTTAGGGTTTTAGACCTACGTGCCAGCTCTTGGCTGGAATAGCATTCGAGACCCAACAAATAGTAACGATTGTAACTTTCAGCAAAAAAATGTCATAGGAACTTGTGGAGCCTCTAGTTGTGGAAAATCAATGCTGTGTGCAAACCCGGGAAAAGGTTTGGCAAACGATGAAGGGTTAGGGTCTGCACTTTACTTCTAGAGGCCCAATAACAATAAATTGCATAAATTGCAAGTAAATGCAAAAAATACACGATTGGAGTAAGTGCCTAAACTATATGATCCAAATGTTAGACACTGAAAGCTGTGGTCCCATGATCCATTTTTGATGTTGCTGTCCATAATATCTGGGCTACAATTTTCATGTGCTAGTTTTAGCACTATCCATATGGTTTTTCATAGGCTATTTAGGTGTACTATTGGATGTATCATTTTTGTACACAGGCTTTTTTGATTATAGGAGTTTGTATAGTGGAAAACAGATTTCTTAAAGTTTTTATCTGTAACACCTAAGCTTTACCCTATAGGTCAGATGTCTGGAGTCTTAACTTTTAGACATTGTCTTGTGACTGGCTTATTCCCAGGTTCTTAGAAGAAGTGTGGATGCAATCCTTATGGAGAAGGTGAGATATCGTTCATAACTGGTTTTTTTCCTACCTTTCATGCTTGTGTTGTTCACTGTACTCCTATCCACATACGACTCATTTAGCTTCTATACTTTAATTGCTACAAATTTTTTAAGGGTCTGATGTTTTGAATGCGTACCAATCAAACAACATAAATGACAGAATGAGTCATTGCAGTTTCTAGAGAAAATTCTTCAGAGATCCATTTTACGTGTTCATTCAGAGCTACATGTGGTTTTTTAAAATTTTAGAAACTCTCTCTGAATCGTATTCAAATGACGTTGCTTCATCATTACTTTGCATAAGCTACTAATTCTTCTTTCAAAGTTTTAGGTAAGTGCATTTTCAGCTACTCCAGTCTAACCAAGTTCTCACAGTTACATCTTTTTTACTCATGAATACATAGACAAGCATCATCTAATATTTTGTTTTGCAAATACTAGCTTTTTAAGTACCTGGAACAGGCAGAGCGTAGGTGCCACAAAGATGAACTATGTTTGCAAGCACAAGATTTGTTCTTGGTTTTTCTAGCTAGTTAGAATTTTGCTTGAAATGGGACGTATATTTCAATAACCCTGATTTTTCTGAGCCAGTTATCAGGTCTAACTGGGGGTTACCTCGCAAAAGAGTGCTTCATGATTAGTGCTGTAACCTTGTCTTAAAATCTGATAGTTACTGGAGGCTTTCCAGTGTAACTTCAATTATACCTGTTTGATTACAATATTGGATAGCTGTAATCTACATTCTGAAGACATGTAAAGCTTGTCGGTGCAGGATAAGTCACAATACAAAGGGATCAGGACTGGCTCAGGCCAGATTCTTTACAGTCAAAAGCTGGTGATTGGTCCATGTTTACTATCTTTGGAAAACTTTTCTAATCTTATGTCGTTTCAACAAGGTTTGGAGGCCTCAGGTCATGGCTTCCATACTTGTCGTACAACTGAATCTAGCTCAAGTCCTGTGTGCAGTGGTAGTCGCTGTTGGAAAGTTGCCCGTTTTGTATGCATAACAGATTCTTCTCTGCAGCCTGATCAGCACAATATTTTGATGGTTTTTCCCCCTAGATGTAAGTTTCATTCTTAAACTAATGAGGTATAATGTTGTGCATAAGATCGCTTGTAGGGATCTTTGTTATTACCTTTGAAATATTAAATCTGCCATAAGCCATGTAGAAGCATTCAGCTTTCACTTTTCCCATCAATATTGCAATGATAGTATGCAAAACTCAGGTTGGGTTGCCTGAAAATGAATCAAAATGGATGCTGTGGATTCTTTTTTATACCTACCTTTTGTTGTTTCTTTTTGACCAGCAGTTGAAACTACTGGTGGACATTGCCTCAAATTTAACAAATCTCATGTATTTTGTGTAGAAATGAGGTCTGATCCAAATGGAGCAATGAAGGAAATGCTTAGATTTATTTTTGTTTGAATTATTACCCTAAATCCAAACATTTCCTCCATTGCTCAATATGGATCAGACCTCATTTCTACGCAAAATACAAATTTGAGGCATGTTTGAATTATTACAAAGAGCTGAGCCTTTTATTAGATGAAAATTCATGTGCCTGGCAAAACCCCTCAGCGGAAACTGAATATGTGTCAGTTTATTAGCCAGATAGATGAGACTGTTAATAGCAGAGGATGCCCTTAAATTGTTTATCCCTGGTTCTGCTAAAAGAATGAAGTCAGCATTTGAATGTGCAAGTCAAAGCAAGTGCATGTCCCGAAGATAAGAGAATAAACTCAACACTCAAGGCTGAACCTCAAGGGATAACCATGCAAGATGTAGAAGAACGAAGTTTGAGCTACTTTTTTAATCACTGATACACATGGCTACTATGAAAAGGATCTACGTGCTGGCCTTTATCTTCTATTATCAGGCAGAAATTCGGTATTGTTACAAAGATTGTTCCGTGCTCTCTTTAAATTTTGTAGGAAATAGAAGCCTAAGGATCCAGGATCTTAACTATTCAATCACACAAAACATTCTCAAAAGAAAGAGAGAGATGGCTACAAACCCTCTTGTAGAAACTCGTGGACAGCCAAGGAGAATAGTCAGTATTGCTTACAAAAGTGTGTCATACAAATGGGATGCACACATATATATAGTCCAAGATGCCTATCTAACTTCATGACTATTGGCTATCCAACTACTTGACTATTGTCTATCCACCTACTTGACTATTGACTATCCAACTTTCTATAAGTTACATAGAAAGAATAAGGTAAATGTCACAATTAGGCCTAGTGGACCCATGAGTCCCTACCAAGTTAATTTATTACTAACTTAGCTAACTCTAAGTTTAGTAGGCCTAATATAATAAATGACCATGGTTACACAACTCTCGACCTTTTGGTTCAAAGTAACCTATGGTAATGTAAGCAATTCCATTTACATTCCAACACCCTCCTTAAATGGAAATGCATAACATAACATGAAGTAACTTCTCGAAAGAGAAAAATGCAACTTGCTGTCCGAACTTCATGTCGCCAAATAAACTTCACACCGAAGTAGTCGAAAGCTCATCCCCAATCATGTCCAACATATAAAAGGAAAAGAATGCGTAATAATGAAACATCAAGTCAAAGGGTGAGGATTTGCATGCTCCATCCGAAGTAGGTAACCAACATAAACTCGGCAATAAGTCGAAACATGGACTTGTAATCCATCATAGGCTCCCACATCATTCGAAAATACTTCTTATCATAAGGACAATAAAAAAGAGTACCAAACTCTTTTGGCATCACAGCCTCCCGAACCTTACCATCAATGACTTGCTCACATAGAATAGGTAATGTACCAACATCATGATAAAGAGTAAGTGTAGAACCAAAAAAATCAGCAAGAGGTACTGATTTTAAAGAGGCATGTGCCTTCCCTTCGTAGTAAGAC
Organism: Diphasiastrum complanatum; assembly: GCA_029204225.1. Taxonomy (NCBI): domain Eukaryota; kingdom Viridiplantae; phylum Streptophyta; class Lycopodiopsida; order Lycopodiales; family Lycopodiaceae; genus Diphasiastrum; species Diphasiastrum complanatum. Next base: position 24,377 of record MU831678.1, read on the forward strand.
ATTTCTTTGTTGTCCTGCAAAGTCTCCAATAGCCGACAAGGAACTGTTATGGGCTGTTCAACACTTTGATGCCCAAAGTGTTCCCAACATGGACCATGTTGTCCATAATGGACAACATGGCTGTTCCTGAAGCATAATGGACTGCTCATGATGTAAAATGGGTTGTAAATGACCAAAAGAAGATGACTGAACCTGCTGTCCAACGTCTTCTTCATAAAAATTTGGCAAACTATCAAGAGATGCATCAACAATGGCGTCATCAAAGCTGTCCCTCGAAGAGGCATGGGATGACATAGAAGATTCTTCAAGTAATGAAAAATTCTCTCCAAACAAGTGCTCACTCTTAACACTTTGAACAAAAGTACTAATTGACATGTGTTGACTCCCTCTTCGATTAGTACAAAACGGTTCCAAAGAGTGCTTGAATTTTTCGGCCTTTGCTAAAACATCAAATTGAAAAGCTTTCACATGAAACTTTTCACTAGTGCATCCATCGCATGTATCAACTTGCGGTGACTTGAAAAAGGAAGATTGCTTCAACATCTGCTCAATGTATCGTTGTTGAGAGATGAAGATTCCAGCCCCATGTGGAAGATCAACAAGAACCCAAGTGTGGTTCTTCATGAGTGAGTTCTACTCCTCTTGCATCGCATCCTCCCAACATTTTACTTCTCTAGCCTGCTCATAAAAAACAGGTTCACTGCACCATCCTCAATAGAAATAAGAGCAAAATCAGAAAAATCAGCAAATTCTACTGATTTAGTAGAGGCACGAGTCTTCCCTTCATAGAAATGATCCACTTTGCTGCCCTGCAAAGTCTGCAACAACCATTTAGGGACTGGTTTGGGCTGTCCAACAGCCTTACCTTTGTCAACACTTTGCTGTCCAAAGTGTTCCGAACTTGGACCTTGCTATCCAATGTTTTTCGAACTTGGACCTTGCTGTCCAATGTCTTCAACAGGCTGCTCTTCACCATAAATAGGTTCTTCTTGATGAACTATGGGCTGCAAAATTGAAGGAGTGGGCTGTCCACTAGAAGTTGATGGCAGTCTCTTATCTTCATGATTAGATGACAAAACCAAATCTAGAAATATTTCAAGATATGCATCATGGGGGAAGTCCCCTTTTATGACATGAGTGGGCGCAACATCATAGGAGGTCTTTTCATCAAAATGAACATCACGACTCACTATGATTTTATTAGTATCAATATTAAACAACCTATAGCCCTTGCTTTCACTACTATAGGCAACAAATATGCATTTAACTCCTTTATCATCAAGCTTGGTTCTTAGCTTATCGGGAATGAAAGCGTAAGCCGTGCAACCAAAGATGCGTAAGTGAGAAACAGTAGGCTTCTTACCATACCAAACTTCATAAGGAGTTAATACCATCAAGGCTTTAGTAGGACACCGATTACTAATGTAAGCCGCCGTTATAACCGCTTCAGCCCAAAACTTGTGAGGTAGGCCCTTTGCCTTGAGCATGCATCGAGCCATCTCCATGATAGTGCGATTCTTTCTTTCCGTAGCACCATTTTGTTGAGGTGTGTAAGGGGTTGTCATTTGATGATGGATATTCTTTATATATTCCCCTCCTCTGTTGGTACGTAAGATTTTGAAAGAGTGCCCAAACTGGTTTTCTATCATTTCTAGAAAATCCTTATAGCGTTGAAAAACTTCAGATTTTGCCTTCATAGGATAAATCCATGTAAATCTTGAAAGGTCATCAATAAAAGTAACAAAGTGTTTACACCTTCCACTTCCAATGGATTCGGTCCTCATTGGACCACATACATCACTATGAACCAAATCAAATTTGCCATCAACTCTAATAGTTCTATCAATTGGAAAAGCTTGCCTTTGAAATTTTCCAATCCAATACCTTTGATAGGATAAGGCAGAAATCTCGTCTTTAGGAGAGATGAGATTATTAGTGACAAAAGCATAATCATTATTGAAAAGATTATTCTCCTTTTCAAATTGTTGTTCCAGAGTAATGATTGCGGTACTTGTATCGTTACCTTTCTCTTTTTCCTTTGCAAGCCTCTTCCTACATTCTTTGATGTGATGCCCAAACTTTTTGCAATAGTGACACTTACCCTTCTTCTTGGAGCCTTGATCTTGAGCTTCCTTGGCTTTTTGATCATCTTTGGAAGTTTTGAAAGAAGGCTTCCCTTTCCACTTGCCTTTGCCTTTGCCTTTTGCAAAGAAAGCTTGATCTTCTTGTTCACCAAAGTTGATCCTTGTTTGCTCTTCTTAAAGAAGTAAGCCAACAAGTTTGTCGAAGGAGATTTGCTGTCCCCTAAGAGAAATGCTCAATGATGACACAAATGGAAGGTAAGAATTATGAAGAGAGTTGAGAGTAATAGATACAAATTGTGAGTTCTCAATCACCTCATCAATACTAAGAAGCTTCTCTCGAAGATCCTTGATCTTCGTCAAGTGGTTTGTAAGCAAATCACTTTCTTGCATCTTCAAGATAGAAAGTTGATTTCGAAGATATACCACTTTTGCCGCATTCTTTACTTGAAACATCTTGGCAAGAGTCTCCCAAGCACTTTTGAAAGTCTTGCATGATCTAATATGAGGAAGGATAGATCTCTTCACTGATAATGCAATGACGGAATGTGCTTGTGCATCTCGTCGATCCCACTTCTTTTGCTCATCGGAAGACACCTCCGTAGATGATGAAGTAGTTGTTCCAGATGGTGTAATAGGTGCCAAGGTAGGCGGCCTCTCTTCGTCTAACTACTTTCCACAAACTTTTAGCAATTAGAAGGTTCTTTATCATGTAGCACCACAAGGAATAGTTTGTGCCATCCAGCCTATTTTCATTAAATAAAGAACCAATAGACTCCGATTCTTTAGCCATAACAGAAAAATCAGCTTGTAGTAGATAGGAAATAGACTTTCCAAGACAAAATCTACTCAAAGGGTAGTAACCTCAAAGCTGAAATTATGAGCACAATAGATTGCAATACTCCACATGCAATTTGCTCAACAAGTAATGAAATAGGTGGCTGATTTCTGCACAAAAAACAGAATGCTCACAAATAGGTAGACTTCAAATGAAGCCAAAATCAAAACTAGAAATTTGTGGCTAAAAAGAGTGCACACTATGTGCATATAGAGCTGATGGTAGCGCCCTACTCCAATCTCACCAACAGGGAAATATCAGCCAGAAATGTGTCCAAAACACATGTATCTTCATTTAAGAAGTAAATCTGAAATTTTTAGCATATGTAATTGAGTCAAAATCACATGCAATTGGTTTGAGCATGGGCGCCCTACTGCTAGCTCTCAAATAGGTGAAGGTGCCCTTCAATTTCCTACAAAAAAGTTATAAGAAGATGAACAGATTCTTCTCCTGCAAAAATCAGCATCTTGATGATTTTTAGCAACCAAAAAGGGAAGAAGATAGCTTCCTATTGGGTGCCCTCCTCCTACAAGCAATATGATCACCTAAAGGCAATGCATTCCCAAAAGAAAGAGAGAGATGGCTAGAAACCCTCCTGTAGAAACTCGTGGAAAGCCAAGGAGAATAGTCAGTATTGCTTACAAAAGTTTCTCATACAAATGGGATGCACACATATATACAGTACAAGATGACTATCTAACTCCATGACTATTGGCTATCCAACTACTTGACTATTGGCTATCCAACTACTTGACTATTGACTATCCAACTTTTTATAAGCTACATGGAAAGAATAAGGTACCTCCATTATGTCAAGTTGGGGTACTTAATGTCACAATTAGGCCTAGTGGACCCATGAGTCCCTACCAAGTTAATTTAATACTAACTTAGGTAACTCTAAGTTTAGTAGGCCTAATATAATAAATGATCATGGTTACACAACTCTCGACCTTTTGGTTCAAAGTAACCTATGGTAATGTAAGCAATTCCATTTACATTCCAACAAACTTTTGCTGCAGAGATGTTTAGGCTCAAAATTCAGCAGTTTAGCTTGCACAAATTATGGCTCCACTGAGCATAAGAATAAGCATGGGAGACTTCCTTGTGAAATATATTTGAAAGTGGAATGCAGCTGACACTATTTCCTCCCTTTTATTATTCTTCTGCTCCTAACTTTAATCCTAACATCTTTTGATTATGCCTAATGCTGGGAATGTTTCATGTAGGCCCTTATCCTTTATTATATTGGGCTCTGTCACCATGATCTCGAAACTTGCTCAGTATGTTCTCTTGGAGAATTCTGGGCTTCCCCCATGTCACTGCTCAGCTTTTATGCCTGCTAAAGATTTTGATTGTATTTATGGTCGTCTTACCATGCACCAGAGAGTTCCAATCTCTTTTTTTGTATTCATATATTGACAAACAAATTGACCTTTAGTTAAGAGTGTGACTCCTTCGAACACTTTTTTAGCGTTGTCCATAATGTCCTTGGCATGGTTCAATGACAATTGATACCCTTCAAATTGCAGTTTGCTCCTAGGTTACTTCATTCTGGTGATGCTTCCATTTGTCTAAAACCTAAACAACATGCTTCTATAGTGAAGCCTGCTAAAGACAAAATCTTACTTATCTTGAAGTGCTGACATCTCTGGCTCTACAATTTCATTACGACCCAACGATTCTTTTAGCAAGCCTGAAAAAAAAGATATATTTTTGTGCTTGGTGGCAAATCGAGCTTGTAGGAACAACCGATCAATCTCCAAAAGCTTCACCCGCCCGAGCCAAGGAATAGGAAGCAAGAATAGAGTGAGAGAACCTCGCAATGAAACACCAATTGAATGATGGAGTAGGGTGAGTTTCCAATAGATATATGGACCCAAGACCACCCTGTGCATGCAGCCTTGCAAGGCCTAAACTCCCCTATTAATAACTTTCCATTGCTATTGATACTATACACATGCATTGACTGTCTTAAACCATGTACTAACTCCAATTAGTGTGTCTGGGCCGCACAAGGTTATTAATTACTTTACGGGCATCTTCCAGTATGACGTGGCGTAACCAATAATATCGAGCTCTGGAGAACCGTGTATCCAAGCCTAGGATTATAATGAATCCTATTTTCAGGACGTGGACATAACATTCTTCCCCCCTTGAACTGCTCGTCCTCAAAAGCAGAACTTAAGCAAGGACTGTAATCTGTAGCAGAATGCTTTCTACTATTCTATGCAAACTCTATATGTTTCTCACAGTAATCCTCCCAATGAGATTACTTGTGAGAAACATATGTCAGCATATCTTCCATAGTCTAATTAGTCCTTTCTGTCTGGCCATCTGATTTGGGACGATCAGAAGAACTAAAACTGAGGGAAGTTTCTAGTTTATGAAATACTGTTGACTAGAAGTGACCAGTGAACTTAGGATCTCTATCACTAACAATGTCACTCGGCAGTCCATACAACCGAAACAATCTTTCAACCAAGATTTGGGCTAAATCAGAAGCCTTAGTCGTTGACTTAACTGGTATGAACATAGCTAACTTAGTTAACTTGTCCACAACAACCCAAATATAATCATTTTGCCATTGGGTCTTTGGAAGTCCAACTACAAAATCCATCGATATGCTTTCCCATCTCTTATCAGGGATATCCAATGGATGCAACAAACCACCAGCCTTAAGGCGTTCAGCCTTTGCTAGTTCACAGGGCTTGCATTTAATCACATATGACTCGACGTATGGCTTGAGTTTTGGCCAATAAAACTCTCTTCTGACCAAGTCAAGAGTCCTGTGTATACCGGGAAGGGTATGTCATGCAGTATGCGGAATCGGCCAATCAACCACTATCTTGATTTTATCCTCGTCAATCTTGATCCCATAAGCAGTGATCTGATGACCAGCTCATGCTTAAAGAATTCATACTTGGATTCCTTAGCGTAGAGTAACTCCTATCGGAGTTTCATCAAGACAGTTCTCAAGTGTTCTATGTGTTCCTCAAAGGTCTTACCGTGGACAAGAATATCATCTAGGAATACTACCACAAACTTTCCGAAATATGGACGAAATAAATCGTTCATCATGTGCTGGAGTGTCACTGGAGCATTCGTTAACCCAAATGGCAACACCAAGAACTCATAATGGCCAAATCTAGTACGAAGTCTAGTCTTTTGGACATCTTCCGATTTAATTCTTATCTGATAGTATCTTGTCCTGAGATCTATCTTAGTGAAATATTTCGCTCCACCCAAGCAATCTACAAGGTCATCCATCCTGGGTAACAAATATTTATTATTAAAGTCACTTTATTCAACCCCTTGTAATCCACGCGCATTCGGATACCTCCATCTTTCTTCGCTTTCAGAAGAACAGGAGCGCCCCATGGTGACTTACTGGGTTGGATATGTCGCATCCTCAGATAGTTTTCTATTTGATTTGAAATCTCTATCTCCTCTTTCTGAGAAAACTTATAAGGCTGTCTAGAGATAGGTTGACTTCCTGGAATTAACTCTATTCTGTGCTCTACTGACCTAGATGGTGTTAAACCATGGGGTTTTGATGGAAAAGCGTCTTTAAATTCACTTATGATCTGATTTTTCATTGCTTGTTCGTGATCTAAACTTACCGAGTTAAGAATTGCAAAGAATTCACAACTATTTAGATACACATCAGAAACATCCAAAATTGGAATAGCAAATATTGAAAAAACTTCATACTGTGAATAATAAAATGCTTTCATTATATTAACTGTAGAAATTCCATCCAATGGATGTACAAAATTATTGCCAAATAAAGTAACTACCTTATCACCCTCTTTGAAAGTGAGAACATGTTTCTCAAAATCATTAGTTAGAGAAGGCGATTTACTAAATAACCATTAATATCCGAAAATTAAATCAGTGCGGGCTAGGTCTAAAACATGAAAACTGACTAATTCTCTATGTCCTTGTATCAAAACTGGGAGATTCGGCACTTTCACGTTCCAAGTCTCCAACTCTGCTCCTGAAGCTAGATAAACTATATCTATGATTATTGGCTTCAGTTTCCAAGCTGAGTTTCTGCACAAGACGAAAATTAATGAAATTATGAGTAGAACCACTGTCTAATAAAATACTTCTTGATCTTTAACCATGCCTATTAAACGAAACAGTTCATTAGGCAAGAAAGAAGCAGTACTAAAAAAACCATTCACACTCACAATCAAACAGGTTAATTTCCAGTGTTTTACCTTTACCTCCAGGGATTTCTATCATGTGTGTCGCAAGTTTTTCTCTCCGGACAAAATTTCATCATATGTCCAGGCTTATTACAAATGAAACAAAGATTTTTTTTTTGGCCTTCATGCGGGACATAGATTTCTTCAACTTTTGCTTCTTCAGTTTCTTAGCCATTTCCTCCAATTCGTCAAAATATTTAGTTGCTCGGTCTGGACCACGCTTCTTTCCCTTCTTGGATTTCAAAGTGGTTGGAATCTGTTGAAGTTGCTTCCTGGACACCACCTTCGTGGAGTCGTATGCTTTTGCTATCCGAAAAGCATCCTCGAGGCTTTGAAGCACATTCCTCCTGCATTCGTTCTGATAGTCGGCAGGCAAACCCTGGACAAACTGCCATAAAGCCAACTTAGGATCAAATGATGGCACTCTATTCCAGAGGTCTATAAATTCCTGGATATAAGAGTCCATGCTCTTACTACCCATTTTGCAGTTCACAAATTTTTGGTAGTAATCGATGTCATCAGCTATTATGAAGTCTTTTTTAAAGACTTCCGCAAAAGCATCCCAGGTCGTGGGCTTCACCGACAAATCCCTCACCACGACGACGCCTTGCCGCGTAAGAATAGCACGACACTTTCAATTTTCTTCTCACTAGGAATTCCATGGAAACTGAAGTAATTGCTCCACTTAACAAGCCAGTCTTCCACAACTTCCAGTTTCTTTTCCTTCTTCTCCCTTGAATAGGTTTCTGGCTGAAACTTGAGGTTCGGAGAAGACAACAATTTAATCTCGTTCAAAAGAACATCCATCTGCTGGTCTCTTATATTATTCCGATGGTTCATGTCATCGAGTGCCATACTCAATTGCTGGCAAATCTGCATATAAGATGGTGCAGCCGGATTTGGCACAATTTGATTTGCAGCTTCTTCGTCCATTTTGCATTATCTATTTCAGCTTATAACTAATCTAGTTAATAATATTATTAACTATAAGTGAAGTATAGTTGACCAATTCTGACTGAAATTGGCTCCAATATAATTTTTCACTAACTTTAGTTCATTTCATAGACAATTCAAAAAATTGGAAAAAATTGAAAATTTTGACTTTTCGGAATTTATTTATTTATTTATTTTACGTAATTTGAAATTCATCAAAAAACACTATTAGTATATAGGCAATCGAAATCGAAAAATCGGCATATTGTTCGATTCCTAATCTTACTAACATAATGTCACTCCGGCATGCAAAGCATGCGACGTTAACTGCTTTTTTGACATTACGGATTTCTTACGTAAATTTCAATTTTACGGAAATTGTTAGCCTATTTCCTTCATTTGTGACCGAACCGTCAGAGCACATGCGTATGGCCACTCAAAATGAATGTAAATCCCTCATGCATGTCAAAAACACTCTCAGAATCAACATGCATTTGAAATTTTGACAATTTTGTTGTTCTGATGCATGTTTGCTTTTTCCCAACTTTAGTGTACTTTGCTTGTGGAAATTAGTTGCATGGCGATTCTGTGAGTGATTCTGACATGCATGGTAGGTCTACAATTGTTTTGAGTGGTTATATGCATGTACTCGAATGGTTCTGTCATAGATCAGTGTGTGGCCAGTGAATTCTTGAAAACTGAGGTTTACGTAAAAAATTCCGAAATGACGTTTTGTGACTGATGTCGTGTGCTTTGCATGCTAGTCTGACATTGGATTAGTGACATCAGGAATCGAGTGGTATATTGATTTATCGATTTCGATTGCCTTTTGTACTAACAATATTTTTGTCAGAAGTTTTGAGTTATATAAAAGTTGTTAATAAACGAGTTTTTTGGAAATTCAAAATTTCAGTTTTTTACGTTATCTATGGATTGAACTTAAATTAGTGAAATGACCACATTGAGGTTCACATTCAGTCGGATTGCGGTCACAGTGTTTTCACTGAAGTTAAGTTATTTTCCGGTTATGGATAATTTTAATAGACTGAAGGAACTGCAAATTCTACATGCAATGTGTCGACAGTTTAAATACCAACAATTGAAGGTGTACTCCCAAATAGAGTTAAAACTGAATTTTTTTCCTTTTTTGTTGAATTTCGAATCTGGTCAAATTTTGAAATCGGTTATTTTGCTTGATACAATTCTATTCGATTCTGATCAGTAGAAATGGGTCAAGCAAATGCTTGTGCAAGATACTCGTCAAATTTGAATTTAAAAATGTCAGATGATATGAAATGGTCAAACAAAATGAATGGGGATTGGATTCTTTATCCAGGCAAAAGAATTTTGCTGGATGTTGGAATATCAATCCACACTCTAGAGAGAACTATCAAATCTGGCGGATAGCTCAGTGGTAGAGCATCCCATCCGGTATGAGGGAGGTCCTGGGTTCGAATCCTAGTATGTCCATCCATATTATGATTTATGGATTTCTAACATGGTATCAGAGCCAAGTTAGACCTAACAGTTCATGGTGTCAAAGCCATGGTTAGGTGGCCCAAGTTGTGGGGCAGGTGACAGCTAGGACCCCAACCAAGTGTCGCTTGAGGGGGGGTGTTGGAATATCAATCCACACTCTAGAGAGAACTATCAAATCGGGCGGATAGCTCAATGGTAGAGCATCCCATCTGTATGAGGGAGGTCCTGGGTTCGAATCCTAGTGTGTCCATCCATATTATGATTTATGGATTTCTAACAGGTGGATGATTTTTCTGTATCAGTGGATTCAATCTAGTTATAGGATAAATTGTTCATGGGAATGAATTTTTTCAGACTTTTTCCTATAGTGATACACTTTACATTTACTATATGTCTCAGAACCTTGTGCCTTAGCAGAATGAGATTTTTAGGGAACTGTTTTACATGCTGCATCCACACTAAAACCTCAAAAGAAACAAAAAAACAGTAGAAACTAAAGAATAACTTAGGAAAAATAAAAAACAGCGATGTGGGAAACCCTCATTGGAATTCCCGGATTTTCAGAACAGGAGCTGCATCTGTTCGTCTTCTCCTTTTTCCTGTCTTGTATTATGCTTACTAGAGGGCACTTTTTGCTTTGAAAAGTGATGGCTCTTGGGTAATTATCTGTTGAATAATTTCATTTCTTCAATCTCCAATTTTGTTTGTTATAATCTCAAAGCAGTCATATGATGCATCTGGATATTTTTAGATTATCTTTTTTGAGTTTGGAGCTGATATACTTTATTAGTAACACTTCATGTGGATGTATTAGTTTTTCTATCAGTGTTCAAGACAAGTCATTGATGAATGACTTTCTTGCTAAAATGCAGCCTTATCTGGGACATTTTCCAGTGTTGTGCGAGCTTTGCAACTAAGTAGCAACACGTCAGTGTGTCCAGAGGGAAGGTTAGTGTTTCTACGCTTTCAAGGTTGTATTACATGAATAGTAGCCAATCTGAGTAGGCAAAGCCAGAATAACCTTTTTAGAAAAATGGACTTTCGATATTGTGCAACGCTCATTTTTGTCAAATGCGAAGGATGGTGTTCGCACTGGTTTCTTGTATGGTGATGTTTTGAGACATTTATGACCTGGTAGATTAAAAAATGAACACTTTATCGGATGATTCTGTAACAATCAATTGTAGTCCTATTTTAAGTTCCCAATTCGCCAATATAATATTATATGAGATAAAGCAACAACTGTATATTTGACCCCTGTAGAGGATGATGGTTATTGCAGATAATTATGCGAGTGTGAAGCCATGCTGATGGCTAGCAGTTGTTCTTACTTCTAGTAACCCATCGGGGAGTTTTTCATGGCATTGAAGTTTCTACTTTGTGGACATTTTTTCAGTTGTAGGTCTACAATATGGATCAAGGTCTTCCAATGGTGAAGTTGAAAGATCTTTTTGAATTTATCAAGATGAATGTGTGTGTTTTGTGCATGAGCAATGAAAGACGACTATCAGTGAGCTGCAAGAGCACTGACCTCCTCTGGCAAGTTAGAACTGAAAGGACAATGGATTATGGAGACTTGAGGCTACCCAGTTTTAGTAGTCTAGAAAACGGGATAGTCCATAATGAGAATCAAAGGCTGAGAAACCAGTCTTTTGTAAGGCCCAAGTTATAGTTTAAGTTACTCTCTTCAAAAATATAAGCTCAGTCACGTGATTTAGGTACTGAAGTTTTATTTGACTGAGGCAATCTCACAGAGGTAGGGGCTACTTCGACATTTGCATGGTCATGAGTGTGCCTTGAATGGTTGTAAGATTTTCGAGAAGACAAAGTACTTCCTGGTTGAAAGCTTGTGGAAATGCGAGACATGTTTTTAGTTCAATGGAATATTGATCTGCATCTAAAGAAATCATTTGTATTGAGAACACAGTATTGGGGAAACACGTTTCCCGGCCCTTTTTGGCTGGGAAACGCGTTTCCCAGCATATCTCATTTCCCTGATGAGAAACTGAAACGGTCGTTTCCATCAGGGAAACACATTTCCCTGATGGGAAACGTTCGTTTCCCAGAACACCTTATGTCGGGAAACGTTTTTTTAAGCCTTAAAAAAGGACCCAGAATGCTGTGAGAAAGTATTTCTGCCTGAAAATGGCCGGAATCTCACCTGGAGTAGGTCGGAATCCTGCTGGGGGGTCCACCACAAACTTTTTTTTGGACTCGAGCTGGAAACAATCATGATTTTGACTAAAAATGCTCTTTCTCAAAAAACAGGATTGCTGGACAGCAAGCTATGTTTTTTCTCAGAACTTTTGCTACAAGAATTTTTTATAGTATCTAGATTCTAGATTATATGTCATATGATGTGTATCGTTACCCTGTTTCCCATATCCCGTTTCTCATTTCCCATTTCCCGAAGGGGTGCATTTCCCGGGTGGGAAATGTTTCCCAAAACTATGATTGAGAATCAAAGCTCCAACTATTCATTTTTTAATCCTAAACAGGCCTTGTGCCTTCCCACGTGTGTGTACGGAATTAAACCAGAGTGAGCAAGCCCAACCCAAGCACGCTACACCACCATACCGATAAAGCTCCATTTATTAGCTGATTGCTAACAATTGTCAACTTTTGTCTGCATGTCTTTTTGAGTATATTTCACAACTAGCATTTGAATGTGTTGTTTTGATGCAAATTTTTGATTACATTTTATTGTTCTTGTGAAACAAGATCTGAGCTGGCTAACATACCCATGAAGATATCTGATTATTGCATATGATGCTTTCCTTTTAAATCCTATAAAATCTCAATAACACTAGAGCTTGCACATGAAAATTTCGGTCTTTTTTGATATCTGATTTAGAGATGGTTTTGTTCTTCTAGGTTTGTGGTGCAGTTTTCAACCCTTTGTTTGCACAGCAAGGAGGCAAAGGAGGCTATTCAGTCAATTGTTGAGGCTCTGTTCTGGACTGAGAATAGTGCTGGTGATGTTACATCCAAAGAGCTAGGAAAGAATACCTCAAACCTTGTTCAAAAACCAAAGATACTTTGGTCTTCGTTTTATGTTCAACCTTTAAGTGTCGACGAGGAACTGCAGGTATAAACGCTATCCCGTATTCTATTATCCTGTGCTGTAAGATGAGCATTGTATGAGTGACAGCAGCTAGAAGCATAAACTAATTATTGCTATGTCTTTGTTAGGGTGCACATAATGGAGTAGGTTTTTGTACTCTGCCCAGTCAGGCTCTTGACTACCAAAGCATTATGAGGTCCACTGAAAAGGTATCATTGTTACACTTTCGCTTTTCCAAGGATATGCTACCAGAGATGCTGAGAATTTTTGATAAAACTCAGGTGTTTATGATTCTATTATTAATTTCTTTCTATCAAAAGTTTGTACTTGGTAGCATAATAAACGACCTGAATATTTTGTGTCTGAGTGTTACTATCTGATATGGTTGATTTTGCTAGATTTTTCATGAATTGTTTGAGGATTTGGAGTGGTTCCCAAATGACGAAGTTACAGATCTTAACGACGATGACAAGATGGAGTTTGACGAGGCGAATAGTTTGGCTAGCCTGGAGAATGCTGATACAGTTGATAGCATGGACAACAGTGCAACTAGTTCGTGAAAGGTCGCAGTGGCTTTTGGAAGGTGACCGTACATTGAATTTTCATGTTACGATAGGCAAGGGTTCGAGAGTGCTTATGATTTGCACATGGTTCTATACAAGACTGGTAAATGCATTTTCATTTAAAATTACACATCTGTAAGGGTACATAAAGAGTTAGCCATCATATCCATTTGGGCATGTAATTTATGGCTACGATTGTTACACTGCTATCTTGTTCCTTTGTGAATGAAGCTTTTGATTCTGTTGTAGTTTATTGTTTTTCTTGTGAAACTAAGCTTGTCTGAAGCCCTTACAACAATGATAATGTGAACTTTTGGCATCCAAATGAGTAAAGTGAGACGACCTGGCTCGTATTGTCATTTGTATATCTCCTTGGCAAAATATGCTATTTGAAATCTGGCAGCTACTTGGGGGTGCTTGTACCATTGCCAGCAACTACAGAGCTTAGGTTTCTCTTAATTTGCGTACCAATTCTCAAGATTTAAGTTTCAATTATGGTAGCCTCTAGTAATTGTGAAGTTACAAATTGGACATGATCTTTTCGTACCATATAAATCCGCCCCGCCTTTATCAGCTTCAACCTCTGATTTTACCTCCCAGCAGAAGAGATTGCCATAAACTGGTCATTTTGAATGGAGTGAACACTTCTTAATTCTACAGGTTTTCTCGTATTTGTTCTACTAGAGATGCTTTTGTAGACCAGTCAAGCATTCTAATCATTTAGTTACTCCATAAGGGTTACTTTCTTAAGAAAATCATGAGTCAAGTTTGAACCATTTTAGAGTCTTTTGCTTTTATCTTTGGTATTTCAGCTTTTGGTATGTTTATGATGATTAAGAATCGAATTCGGAAAAGTAGGGAGCTAAGGAGCCCGCTTTGTTTCTAGTATTATGTTGTTTCTAAGCTTTACCTTATGATGTCACTGACTTCTCAATTTAAAGTTGTGAAATTGGATATATTCTAATTTCACAAATAGATTATTTTGTATGGAAACCAAATAGCTATGTTGTTGATCCCTGAATTCCAGCATTTTTATGTTGCCTTTGACACAAGGCTTTAGGTACCACAAGGGTAACAAGAGCCACCAACTGCTACCTTTAGTGGCTACCTTTAGTGGAAATGATCATGCAGTGTTGGGCTTTGCACATGCAAGATCGAACAGCGTCATTGTGGACGATTTTTGGTGGCTTGAATTTCTGAAACTACTTCGTCAATGATTGTGTTCTATCATCAATGAGAGGACCTAGCTGAAAGGATTGGAAAGGTGGGGCAATCTGGTACCATTATAGGAGATTTTGTGGGAAAACGTAAATCCAGCCTAAAAGTAATTGCTCTTGTATCCATGCTGCACCAATTGAGATTTAGTGGGTTGGCTTTCAACCTGTAGATAAGGCTTACACTGGTTGGAATCAGAAAAAAGCAGGAGGAAGCCTGTTCTTTTATTGGTTAAGGCTTCCTTAATTAGTTAGTCATGCTTTATGAGAGGCAATTGTTGATCATTATTGGTAGATCAAGCTTACAAATCAGAACACACTGGAAATGTTTTAGACTATAAAGTGCGCAAAATCAGGCTAGCCAAGTATAGCTTATGATGTACATATAATGCTGGATTCTATGAAGGACTTTGATCTTCCTGGTCCAGTGCATACTATTACATTTCATCATAGGATCTTCAACGACCAGTCCTTTCTCAACCTTGAAAAGGCTCATTCAAACAAGACCAATGTGATAAATGTAACAATTGATATAAAAAAACCATGAATTTGACCAGAAGTTGTCTTAGGATGCAAAAGTTACAAGGATTTAACTGAGGATTTTCTGCAGGAGCCTTTAGCTGCTCATGATGAGAATGGTTTCCTGAGTGGTTAGGAAGATCAATGCAATGTTTTCTATTGTGTCTGTGCTTCTTGCAGTTAAACTGAATAAAGTTTAGATGCAGAAGATGAGTTCAAATGCAAATTGGAAACAGTTTATAAAGCATTATTTTCTATGGCAGCCAGATCTTGATATTCTCATTAGTTGGAGTTGGTATTTATTACCAATTCCTACATTTATCCTTGTTGAGGCATCAATTGCTCGTCTCCAACGACTATTCAAGCTCTAGCATTATGGAGCATTTCAGCGTCGACCTTTTCCAGACCACTTACTGCTAAGCAATCTTGACAGCAAGCACTTTCTTGTAAAAGTTTTGGAGCATGTTATCCTAGAGTCACAATACCATAAATGTCTCAGATTAAGCTTCACATTTTTCAATCCTCTAGGTACTCTTTCTTTATTTGGAAATCAAGCATTAGATGTAACTTTGCATCAACATTGTGTGGATGTCTTTTGCAGACCATTAAAAGCGTCCCATATCTTCTTACGTTAGTATTGGCTCCCACTTCAAGCTATGCACACGTAGTCTGCCCTCAAAACTTAAGAGCATAGTGATACTAACAATATCAGTGACAACAATGTGTGGAGCATGCTTTCCTACTCATATCAAATTTCTCTGTTATTACCTATGTAAACTGCTGCACAAAAAGCATTTGACATTTTGAATAGACTTCGTAACTTATTTCATAGAACAATTTCCAACAAACTAAAGCAAAGTGCAGTTATCAAATTTCTCATAGTAGAAGAGCTCCAATTGCTCATACCTCTTATAAATGTGTTGTTTGTAAGGACCCTAGTTGTTGTGGTAATGCTGTCTTATGAATCGGGACTGTGCTTCGTCTACTGAAAGGTTGTTATTGTGGCAATGTCAGCATGTCATCTGTAATTGTTGTAGCTTGATAAGTGGGGCAAATTTTTGCCAGCCTATTAGTTGATGGTTGGTGACCTATAGGCCTTTAGAGTTGGAATATACACACACACCTTTGCTCTTCAAGGAGTGAAAATTCTTACTCTGTGAACTTGGACCTATTACATTCTAGGGAGTTGACTATTGTTCTTATAATTTGTCTATTGGTTGTATGAGAGCTATAAAGATGCGAAAGAATAATGTCTTTTATAGTTTCATTGCTACAATTATTTTTGGAGAGAGAGAGAGAGAGAGAGAGAGAGAGAGAGAGAGAGAGAGAGAGAGAGAGAGAGAGTCTAATGACCTTATAGTAAGCATACCTGCCAACCTATGGATCATTTATATCTGGAAATATAATATACTTTCGATAAGTTCATTTTGACATGATAAACTCTAAAATATAGGAGTTTGTAGAGAGTTTTACCTTCAAGGAGCTATTTCATTTTAGCTATTTTAAAAATATCAATGCAACTATAGATCCACGTTGATGTGCCATCTTCCTTTTAAGCCTGTTTTTGTTTTGTTTTTGCATACGTGATTAAGCAACTAGTGGTCGCCATGGACGTCTTCCTTTAAGCTCTAACGCTCTAACTCATGATATATTTTATTGTAACTAGAAAATAATTTTAAATTTCTCCATATGCTAGGTGAAGGGCTTACCATTGTACTCAAGACTTTCAATTATCTACCCCAAAGGCTTTTCAGAAGGTGACTTATTAGGCATTCCTATTGCTCCAGGACCTTTAGATTATTCCAATCTCAAATCATAAGGAATAACATTGTTTTTATTAGACACAAGGTTGCACAACAAAAATGTTATATTGTCTACTTTTTGACCAATTCTACATATTCATGAATATGCATATAGACTATGCATATTTATGATGTTTTGATTAAAGATTTGAATGTTTTTACACTTTGATGATAATCATTTGTAAGCTTTTTTGATAAGTGTCACAAGTTTTTCAGTGTAGTAGTTTTCAGAATCTGTTCATATAAGTGGTTTAAAGAATCGAATCATGGCCAATAAGCTCTTAATATCATCAATCAAGTTAGGACATCTCAAAAAGTTACATAAGCATTTAGACAATGAAATATTGCTGGATAGTTGAATCCTAGTATGGGACCAACATAGTTCGTGTTTGCACATTAGTAGGATGTCTTGGTTTTGAAAGAACCACAAGTTACCAATATATCGAAATGAAAATGAAAATCTTTCTATCATCTCCATTGTTGAAGTTTGCTTGGTCGGTTGAAAGATACGATTAGAAAAAGAGATTTACAAATAAGACCATTATGGGGAGTTCCAAACTTTCTTAGGTCCCAAGTTTCAGCCCCCCTTGGAAATCAAGATGCATTATGGGGAGCATGAGAATTATCAAGAATAGTCCGACTTGTTTGTGTGCTAGAACTCCTCAATTGAGAACACAATTAGTTAGCAAAATGTATTCCAAGTAACCAAGCTATCCATGTTAATGGATTTGCATTCACTTGTACTTCGACTATTTCAAGGCCTATTTGTACGCACATCGAGTCATCCAAGAGGGGATAAATCTCAATCCTTCAATCTCTTTTTGAAGGAATATCTTTGTTGCACTTAGAAATGTCCATAAAAAGAATGATATTTTTTCTCTTTCTTTTGGAAGCTATAGTAAAAGTAGATCAAGCCATTTTTAGTATGGTTTAGTATGTTTCACCCTCATGTATTGAATGCAGTTAGGTTTACAAATTAACAATCATGAGCATTGCCAATCTATCACAATGAATCCTTATAGGCCTTTAATGGTTATCACTAGGAAGAGTCGTAGTTAGCCATGAACAAGAATTAATTTCCTCAAAAAAGACATCTTTTCTTTCAAAAATTGAAAATTGAGAATTACCTTTAAGGTTGACAATGCTCTTCTAAGAACCATCATTTTTGTTTCATTCCTCACCAAAGGAATTAGTCAAAGACCAAACAATCTCTCAATCATTTTTTTCTTTGATCTAGTATTTTTTTTGGTAACAACAAAACTCTAGATGAAAGTTCCTTTGATTCATCCTTAAAAGTAAATGATTCTCTTTTCTTAAAGTTTACTTACATGAACTAGTTGAATTATTATTATTACTTTTGAAAGTTATAGTTTGAAAGCCAAAATTCTCTTTAAATAATAAAATTGTCCACTATGTTATCTTGAAGACAAAACTTAATGCTTTTCAATCCTCCTCTATTAAAAAATCTCAAGAATTGGAGAGCCACCCAATCACATTTTTAAAACTCTCAAGGATGTCTTTTAGAATTTATGTAATGCCTTTTGCTTACTATGGACTATTTTGATGCTAGTTATAACATCTCGTATATCTTACAAGCAATTTGCTACCTATGAAAGGTCGATCCTTTTAGTTTTAATAGAAGTTGGTGACCTTGGCTAAATACCAAGAAATTATGCTTATTATGATTATGACTATTATAACCAAAAACTTTGGTTGAACATGACCTAAAAACTAACAACTTTTTCAAATGACCACCTTTTTTTCAAATCATTGTAAACCCCTAGGATATGGTGAGTTAGCCCTCCAAATGTGATTACTAGCTCTGTGTGGCCTTTGGTAAGTATTCAATAAATCAATAGATAATTTAAACAATCCACTATGTTGCTTTTTAGGCCAAAAATATCGTGAACAACCTAGAATGGGATGTAATGATCCAAAATCACCATTGTAAGTTGCTAACACTAGTATCTTTGAAGTGTTTTTGGTTATGTAGACTAGCTACATTGCTCCAACAACTCACAAACTATTGAGACATGGTTGAAGCACATTTTTTTTACCAATCTCTTATGTCTGCACAAAGCCAAAAAGGAAGAAGCTCTAATAACAGTCTTATGGGAATGGAAGATTGTTAGCGAAGGATCTTATCACCTAAAGTAGCAATCACTCATCCAATCCTTGTGAATATGTAGTACAAATCAATAACACTAGCACAAACATAAAAACACAATAGGAAAAGAGTAGTGGGAAGGAGATATGCATGAATCATCAATACGATCAACTCGGAGAGAAAGGAGGGGTGTCAACAACGAATCATTGGACTTTTTAAGACAGACATGGCATTTGAGGGTGCTTCAAATGGAAAGCTTGAAAGAAAAGATAAGGAGCTTGAGGAATCGAAGCATCCATTTAACTAATGTGATCGACAGTTTGACCAATGAATGAGATAGGTAGATAGACAAAGCAAATAAACTTGAAGTAGAACTATCATTAGAATCAGCTTCAAAGAGCATAAATCTCAAAATGCTAAATAATCACCAAGCTTCAATATGGCTTAGCTCTTAAAGAGAAATTAGAATAGCAAGAAATCTTAAAACAAGAAGTGATTCAAAATCCATATCTTGCATAGCTCTCTTTTGGTCAAGCACTGCTAGTTGATTCGAGGGGTTTTAATTGTTTATTCTCCTAAATTGTAATGTTTTTTATTTTAGAGTTTCCTCTCATTGAGTGAGAGTATGACCTTAGGCTATCTACTACTACAAATACAAACCCCTTGTTCAAGTGGTCGATCATTCTAGGGAAACTCTTCACTTTCATAGATTTATGTGCATATATGGCTTTTTTTTACTATGTTGATGAGAAATGTTAATCAAAGTGTGAGTTTAGCATGGTTGTATGCACGATGTCTACAAATGTGATTATTGAGACCTTGGAGCCGTAACCAAAAAAAGAATTAAAATTGAAAAAAAAGTGGTATGATCCAAAGTACCCTCTTTGAAACTCGACTTTGATACAATGACTCACAACCACCAAGAGTAGCACATCCAAACTGAAACATGAAAAGATGAGCATGAAGAGCTTCACGAAACTAGAAACAAAGTGTCCTTGCAACCAACCTATAAAGGCGTTCACCCATCGCAATTGGACACACATTATCAGAGGGTTTATCCAAGGCTAAAAGATGAGTGAGACCCAATAGATGAGCAACAATATTGTTAAAAATGTAAAAGTTATCTATGTTGAGTCTAGGGGTGTTAAGTTTTTTTTGTCATCATCCATGTGTAGGTAGATGATAGGGCCATCCTTGGCTTAGGAGGCAACTTGAGCTAGTACACTTGTACTTTCATGATTAGGCCAAAGTCAATTTGTGATGTGGCTTGAGTTAGTTAGGGCTACAAATGTCCTAATTAGATTTGATGAGTGACCAATTCCTAAGTGTTGGCATGAGGTCAAGACACCAATCAAAAGAGAGATTTCATTAAGATGGCCCAATCAAATTAGAGGAGTCTTAAGTCACTCATCCAATCACATCTAGAGGACGAGAAAAAGAGGTCCAATAGGATTTGAGCATCCTCTACTACGAGTTACTATTAGAAGGATGGATAGGTTTATTCTGTACTTGAGTTTTTGAAGAGCTAGTGAGATTGATCTCACATCTAGTTGAAAGATCTCATCTTGGCGTTGGTAGCATACCTTTATTGAATCCATTATTGAGAGAGAAGCAAAACTTTGATGGCTTCCATGATTTCCTTCCTATTGGAATCAAGTGAGAGATTATCTACCTCCAATTATTCTATTTGGAAAGTAAGGATGGAGTCTATTCTAATTCTCCAAGATGTAATGGACATTGTCCTTGACTTAAGGAGGAGCCTCAAGTGCTTCGAAAGCAACATTTGTAAAAAAGATGACAAGCCTTCAACAATATAACTTCTTTTTTCTTGTGGGCTTGCCATGTAGGGAGATTAGCTGTAGTCTAGGTACTAGAAGTATACATAACATTCGCATAGGTCTTTCGACTGATATCCACAAAAGTTTATGACTTTTTTTAATTGATATACACATATAGAATATACAAGATTCAAGAAAAGCTCTTTATTATATATACCACTTTATTGTCATAACTGGGATTTAATGTTTGGGGCTTTTTCCTATCACATGAAAGACTCTTTATCCAACTTGAGTGTGAAAGTCAACGACTTATTTTTTTTTATTGAGTTTTACTATTCTTGTACATGTCCTAAGGTAGAGTGTAGTATAGTGCATTGTGTAGGGGAGGAGTGTTTGAGGGTGTAGGCCTTAGGGGCCCCCTTTTTATAAAATATAGAGTTTTCTTATTAATGCCATCATGAGAGTCTGCATTGTCATGATGTTCCCAGTGCCCACCCTAATCTAAGGGCGAAGAATCCTTCTTTGCCAAATTATGATGCCAATATGAAAATCTAAAATCAAGGCAGTACTAGGGAGCAAACATTTTTGTAGTACGATCTTCAGTCTTCTTATTTTGCCAATCAAATTGAGACTCGAGAGTGGCATACATGTGGTGTTATGCCATTCATGGATTGCAGTCTATTGTCATGCTTGTCAGGAGATTTTATTACACCATTGGAGTCGCGTCATGCCAGTTTCTCGACATTTGGAGATTTTTGCCACATGGCGCTAGAAACACGAGAGTCAGTTGGGTTACAATCGAGACTTATAAGAGGAACCTTAAGCCATGTGGCATGTAAGGGAATCTTAGCATCTAGCAGGTCATAGGGCTAAATAAAAAAACAAATATTTTTTTGATAGTGATCAATTTTTGTCTCAAATATTTTGTACCAATAACAAATATTTGTTGGAAATAATTTGATTTAAGTCCAGATTTTTCGAAAATTGTGTGGTAGGGGAGGTGGGATAGATTTGTGATTGTTGTCATCTCCTAACCGTGATTAGGTGGTTCTTTTGATTTTGCTAGCGGTGAGGGTTATATTTGATCATGGTTTTAAATTTTAGTGCTCACAAAAAATATTGGTGGAAAAATCAGTGTTCCATAAAAAGTTTCATAAGAGGCCCACAACATTTCAAAGAAGCCTTTGAAGATTAAATTGAACCTTTGAATTTGAAATTATATGAAAAACTGGTTGAGTGAAAAACTTACCAATTTAAAATCAATCAATAATTTATAAATTCCAACAATTGTCTTTTTTAGCTTTGCCTCCATGGCGATAATTTCTCGTGATGATTTGTCAAAAGCTATTTTGTCACTATTAGGTGACATTGAGCATCAAAATGAGTTCTCATTTCTAAGTTTAATTCTTTGTTGCAATCATTGTTTTTTGATTTTTTGCTTTGCTGCTATAAACTATTGTGATTATTTTCTAGAAAGTGAAATGTCAATCTTAGGTGAGTTTGAGGATTAAATATGAGTTCTTTTGATTTGTTTTTTAAAAAATTCTTATACGAAGCAATCTTTGCTTCTTCGTTTTAGATTTTTTAACGATCTGAATGTCGCACGTACGTACGACAAAGTTCTCGCGATATAATAGATCAATATTTTAATGTATCTTGACCCCACATGCAAAGCTTATTATGATATTTCACATCACCTTCTTTTGAATGTGTATCTATTCTATATATTAAAAATATTTTAGAGAGAGACTCTATCCATGCCTATAGCCTACAAGTCATGCCTACTATCACACATACGCCTACTGTCAACGCCTACGTCCCCCCTTTCATGGCTACAGCCTACCAGTCACACCTAGGTTCCCCCCTTTCATGTTTTAGTGAGTTGCCATGCCTATAACCTAATGTCACGCCTACTTCTATGTGACGCCTACTTCTCCAGTCTCATGGCAAGAGCCTACCGTTCACACCTAATGTCACGCCTAGGTCCCACTAGATCATCGGCCGCCACCTAGATCGGACGTCATCAACGACATACTGAAGTTCCAAATCATCGGCCACACTGAAGTTCCAAATCATCGGCTGCCATTGCCCGTCAACGACGGGCACTCTTTACTAGTATATATTAAAACTTTAGTGTTCCTGGGCAGCGCTCACGCTATGACTGGCAGCGGTCACACCCACGGGCAACCTGACCCTGCCCAAAAACAAACTCCCAATTTTCCAAAGTTTTAACCCTCCCCTTTGTGCACACTTGCGGGCTCACATCGCTAGCAATACCCATCTTACTGGGTTGAATGGCCACCACCATTGGATTTAGTTATAGCCATTCAGATTTTGCCATTAACCATGGATAAGCCATGCAATAAAAGTCCGGTAAGTGGCACGAATCCAAGTGTTGTGTGTGTGTGTGTGTGTGTTTTTGTCGGTTTTTTTGGACATTTTGGATCGTAAGCTGTTTCTAACCTTTTTTTTTCGACATCTTCTTCAGTTTTTCGCATTCTTTTTCGGCTTCTCCGACAGATGCAAGGCAAAGGCAAGATTCGATGCTGCCAGGTTTCGTTATTATTATGTTGTTTAAGTTTAAGATAGTAAGGATTCGGCAGTCGCTTTAATCGGCGTCTGGATACATCGATTGCCGCTTCTCATCTGCTCTTCATTCCTACTTGTGAAAACAAGGTAGAATTCTCGCGCATCTCAGAAAATAGCAGTGTCGTTAGTGATTGTTCCAACTTTTGATCAATGTTTTCGCAACAATATTGCCGAGTTTTGCTTTGAGGATTATTGCGATTGCACATTCTTTTGTCCAGATTTTCCGGAAGTATTTTGCAGTCGTGATTAGCTAAGAAATTGACTGGGAGTTGCCATCGTTTGGTCGGATTAGCGTAAGCGTGAAGTGAGGTGTTTCGGTCTGGGAGATTGGTTTGTGGCAGCAGAAAGTTAGTCTACTTTTGAGAATGCTAGTGGCGCGAAACAATCATGCGTATGTATCAAGCGGAAGAATCTGGTTCAAGAAATGATGAAAATTAGCGGGGTGCCATCTTTTTGTTCAGAGTAAGAGTGGCTATACTACCTTTAAGGCAACAAAGCTGTAAATTGAGACAGAGTGTTCGATTGGAAGGCCATACTGTGACTACGATACTGTAAATATCATCTGCCAATTCGTTCTCTAGAATTTTATGTACAGTTAATATATCAAGCCCCTAGGCTAGAGATGTAGATGAGGATACTGATCTTACTAGTGGTGGAAATAAGGTCATGTCGCTCAGATAAAAAAATAAGTTTGAGCACAAATTTGTTTTATACTTGTGGCTACTTCACAAGCGCAGGCTCAAGCCTCCGAAGATCTGCAAAAAATACCTATTCTAATCAGCAAGCAATCTTTTCTCAGGTGGGTATATATATAGGAGTCAGTCATATACGTTGTACATATATCAAATTACCAGGCCAGCTCTCAAAATGTGCTGAAATAAGCATTGCTCAAAAATCTCGAGTAGTGTTGACATAACATATATTTATGGACGATCAATGCAGTGCGGATGACGCTCAGCTTGATGCTTTATCCCAAGCTTCATATGTTCCTCGGCAGGATGCCAGAGCGATCGGCGTCAATGTTGATCCAGTTTATGACACAGCCATTGCATATGCTGTCACAGATGATGTCACATGCAGCTCGTCATTAGATGACGACGACATGTTGCGTTGGTTGCACTGTCCCGCTGAGGATTTGATTGATAAAGGCTGCTGCTCTGATATATTCGGGGGGCTTCCACTTTCTGACTTGATTCCAGAAACGTCCGTCCCGTTCAGCATGGCTCATGTGGCGACGATGAACTTGTCCACAGAAGCAGAGGCGGCAATGGCGCTGGGCTTTGGGAGGGGGCGAGTAGTTGGATTAGTTAAACAACCTGGTTTGGAGGCGTTCAACAAAGTGCGCACCACTCTGCTGCCACCAATCTTGAGCTGGGATCAAATTTATGCCTCCAAACTGCAAAACTTGATCTATTCTCAACTCAACGAAAAAAAAGAGGATTTGTCTCCATCCTTTGATCCCTCACCTTTAGACAAGTCGCCCACAAATTGCGATCATGTGAATTTGCCTCTAAGCAAATTTTCGCCACTCATCAGCCAAACGAACTTTCCTCACTTTTCAAGTCTAGCTGCCACGGAAATCAAGTGCCGTACCAGAATCGCCAGCCACATTCAGCAGGAGAGCAGTCACTGTACGATAGAAGGGAATAATCGTACCGATGGTTCTACTGCCGAGTCAGGTACATCGGCAGGGGACGCCTCAAAATCTCACAGAGAATTGGACACTCGATCGGCTTTTGTTAAGAGCCAGAGCAGCCAAGCTCGTTGTTCTGCCTCTCACGAAACTTCTTCCAAACCAGCAGATGCACTGGCTCATAAAGGAGTTGCAGAATGCCAACTACAGTTAGATATGTGCCAAAATTTTGCCACCCTAGGCAGGGCGTCTAGCAAGGATACACAGTCTCCCCAATTGGGCGATAGTGTAGAATTTACAGAAGTAACAGTGACGACCTCGTCTGGAGGCTCAGGCAATTTGTGCTGGAAAATGACCCCCTCTAATCTGAAAAAAGACTCCAGGGAGATGGATTTCTCAACCGACTTGCAGAGCGAAGTAAGCCTCTTATACCTTCAACCCAAATTTCGTTTTTCAGATTTGCAGTATCGAAATAGTTCACCTCAATTGTCTATCGGACTCTATTCATCTGTGCATCCTTGTGCTGCAGGACGCAGGAGAATCAAGTTTGTTGAAGAAACCAGCAACTGGACGCGGCTCATTTAAGAGAAACAGGGCAGCTGAAGTTCACAATCTATCTGAACGAGTAAGGCCATGGTGTAAATTACGTTTTGGTTTTGATTTTGTATTTGTGTTCGGAAAACTCCAAGCTAACTGTGCTACAAATTGTTGAACTTTGTATTCAGAGACGGCGAGACCGAATCAATGAAAAGATGAAGGCATTGCAGGAGCTTATTCCGAATTCCGACAAGGTTGCATTTCTGAAGCTTATTTCACTGTGACACAAATATGAAAGCGAACCATTTTTTCGTGCTAATTTCACTGTGACATTAATATCAAAGCAAATTTGTTTTCCATGTTGATTTTTTTCCCTGCATACAAAGTTTGCACGTCTCCAGTACGGGTTACAACACAATCAGGTTTTGCAGAACCACGGCTTCCAAGACACACCTGAAATCTTCGGACCTATTTTCTACCCTTCCCCTTATCTTTTGTGTTTTCGACTCGTCTATGCTCCTTAGCCTTCCGTGAATCTAGTTGTAACCTAGATCAAACACCTTGCCAAACTGCAGAATTTTCTTCATATGCGCCCTTTTAACATGCCTGATATTTTTTTGAAAGCTATATCTTACGGTGATCTTCAGAATTTCAGTCAAAAGCAATTGTCTTGATTATCAGTTTTTCCAGTACACCATCATGACCCTTTGTGGTTTTTAGCTTTAAATGCTTGTTTGACATGTTATTTTGAAGAGTAAGCATGATTTATCACACGTGCTAAATAGTACCTTAGTTAGCTTTGGAGTGTGATGGGTCAAATGCAAAGCTTGTGTGAGATTGTATAAACATTTGGTTTTCAATATTTTAAGTATTACTCGTTCACAAATGTTAGATGGAGAAAAGAAGATTTTTTCCAAGACCTTCAATTATGCAAGGAGCAAGTTAGTTGAAAACAGCTCTTCAAGCTTTGTAGAGCATGCCATGCTTTAATTCATTGCCTCTAAGCTTTAAGGCTGAAGTGTTTTGAAACTTTTGCTTATGCACTTTTATATAGTGAATGCTTGAAGTTAAGGACAGCTTATGTACATTCAACTTACATTGTAAGGTCATGTCTTTATTTTTAATACGTGGAATGTATGATCATAATCTCTTCATAACACGTGTTTCGCGTTCTTGGTGATTTGTGTTGAACATTGAGAGTCTAAGGTGGACCTATTATGGTATGTATTGTGCCTATGAAAAATTGAAAGCTTTTGCATTTGTATTTGTTTTTGAATCTCTTGTGCAAGAAGGATAGTTGTCCAAGAGATTAAGAGGCCTACAGACAAAAAAAAAGTCTGTAAACCAAAGTTCCCCATGGCACAGGTGCCGTGGGGTCTGGGTGCCGTGACAAGTGCCGTACCACGGCACATGTGCCATGGTACGGCACCTGGTTTTTTTTAAATTTATTTTTTTTTTACCAAAAAGTGACTTAAAAAAAAAAAAAAAAAACAGGTGCCGTGGGTGCCGTGCTGAAGTTCCATGGCACCTGTATAGCACCTATGGAACCCTACCAGGTGCCGCACTTGGAACTTTGGTCTAAACTCAAGGATTTTTTCATGGATGATGGAGACATCTCTCCATAAATGGAGATGGAGAGGTCCCTTTTGTAAATGGGCATATGTAGATGGTAAGTACCCACCATAAATTGGAGAGTCCATACTTGCATAGAGCGTTCAAGAACGCGTTCCGGATTTTCGGACCGGAACGCTACCCCGGTATTATGATTTTTTTTGTTGCCATATGGTATTCAAATTGCAGCAAAATTGAGGGGGGATCTGATGGTAGTTTCTCAAAAAAAATTTAAACACTATAAGGACCCTATTTTCATCAGATAATATTAACTGTATCGGCCCTATTTCTACTGAATATTGTGCACCCTGTACAATTGGCTCTTATCATGGGCAGATGTCCTAAAATGATCTGCTAAATGTGAAGCTGCATCTTCTTTCATCTCTGTCACGGTTAGTGATACATGATTGCGAGAACATAAAGCTCTCAAATGTTCATGTTAGAGGCATTCTAGATTCTCAAAATGCCCTTCATGAATCAAACCTTCAACACCATAGTCACGGGTTAGACACACTGCTTGGTGTACACAAAGATGCCAATACCCTTGTTCTGCGCTTTCCTTCAATTGATGACAGACGTGAAGTGTTAAGACAATGAGTTAAACTAAAAGATACCAAGATCGATGGGTGATTTGGTGACTAATACCTTGAACTTGTGAACATTCTAGTTGATAATAAATCACGTGTAAGCTATAGTTACATCCATTACTGGCCCAAATGTAATTTAGAATATTTTCCTAGCATAGCACATGCACGCACCATCCACCCCTCTCTGCTAGAATGATAATTGGCATTGGGGACCTCCCACCCTTATAGACAAGCTCTTGGCAGATATTCTCCTCTGCACAAGCCAATAATAGGTGCATGACGAGTGACACAAGAAAGCTGCACATGTTGACATATTCATATTTTTATCAAACTGTTAGCAGAACCTAATCATCAAAGATAGAGACAATCAATTTTGAGGCATACATCAGAATATTGTCCTGGCGTAGCACCTGCGCACACCATCCACCCCTCTCGGCTAGAATGATAAGTGGCATCAGGGAACTCCTACCTTTATTGATATGCAGGTTATTGGCAAAACACTATCCTAGTACAGGCCAATAATAGATGCATACACACGACAGCTGCACATATTGGCATATGTCTTATGTGTATCACTTTGTTAGCAGAACCTAATCATCAAATGGAGTGACAAATCCTCTCAAAAAAGAATCTATTTCCCGGTTGCATGCTAAAGCTGATATGAAACAATGGGGAAACACCGACTATTCAGCCGACACCGACTAAGATAGTCGTCTCAAACATTCGGCGGCAACAGAATCTTCATCACGGCCAGAGAGAGGGGGGGGGGGGAAGCAGTTGTGGTCCTTGACGAATAGAGTCGGACCTCGACTATTCGGCCGACACCGACTATTCGGGCCGACCTCTACTATTTGGGCCGACACCGACTAAGTCGCATATCAACTCAGATAGTCAGCCAAATAGTCGGCGTTGGCCCGAATAGTCGAGGTTCGAGAGAGAGAAGAAGAAGCTTTATTAACGTCTTTTCCATGCCAAAAGGCGTATAAGACGAGCAAGTACATCAGGTAAAGTGGATCCAAGACGGAGCAGTGCCGTCAAACAACATAACTGAAAAACAATCTAACTAAAAAGAGGATAGTGTCCAGGATTATATGGTACGAAGACCATTTACAAATTCAGCTGGCATCTCTTCAGTGCTCTAACTCTCACACTAACTCTGAATAATCTCAGATATCTCATTAGTAGCAACAGCTTTAATATCTATAAAGCGAATGATACCATCCCTATAGATCAGCCGCTTTCCATTCGTTATAGCCTCCTGTTTTGCCTTTTTCCGTTCTTGAACCTGAATGAAAGTAAGGTCTTCATCCAGGTATATCGTAGTGCCCCGCAGTGTAGATCTCTTCCCGAGCACTTCGTGACGGCCCAGAGAGAGAGTGAGATGGAGGTGTAGGTGTCATATTACTTGACGAGGAGCTCACCAAGCTGCAGCCTCTAAATTTTACTATTAGTCTCTCATCTTTTGAGGAAGCAATATCTAGGGCCACGATTATAGAAGGGGCCTATCGTGCTACACATGGATAGTGAGATCATTGAATCTAGATGATAACCAACCTATGCCTAGAGGCAAAGGATCCTTTATGCTATGATGTTGAGTCTTTTCATAGTTATTGCTTGGAAGAGCTTTCTCTGGGTGGTATTTTTTAGCGTTTGCCATCTCTCTTTAGAATGTAGATTTGGTTTTCGAAAGACTTACTGGATGCCCTGAAGTTATCGCAGATGCAAGTTATCTACACATGCACAAATTAATAGGAGAGGCAGAACGGGAGCAGCAAACTGTTCGATGGTGATTCTCCAGCAAATATTTTGAGGATAAATCACTTGAGCTCTTGGTATTCCCACTTGCAAAGAAACCTTGCTTTTTGCATATTTATTCTCAATACCTATGAAGAAGCTCAAAAGTCCTAACCCGGAAACTACCAAATGAAGAACCCAACAGGATATTTATAAGCTTCTGGTGTCTCGGTGCTCTACCGAAAGGTCACTTGACTAATAAAACTGCTTTGTTGCCAACCTAGGAACTAAGTTGCCAGCTGTAATTTTTATTGCTTGAGGGAATCAAATTTATTCAATGAGGCCCTAGGCAACAGTAGACCATAATAGGGGTGTAAACATAGTCGATGTCTAACTCTTGTCTTATATATGAGGAACTGGGAATATACCCATATGGGCACCATACTACCTTCGGGCCTTGCTAAATACGAAACTGTTTCATTTCCATTATTTCATGTTCTAGTCTGTGGGAATTGTCTACCACAAAGGAGGACAACATCATTTATCTCTCAGCTTCAACGTTTGCTCTGTTTCATATGCTGCATTGACAAATATTCTGATCCATTCTTTGTTTGATAGTTCCTCTCATATTTTATATTCCTTTGTTGTGACTTAACGAATCTGTTGTGGTTCTGCAGTGTGACAAAGCATCAATCCTTGATGAGGCAATCGAGTATGTGAAGTTGCTTCAAATTCAGATTCAGGTTAGAATTTTGATCTTCCACTTTCTGTGGTTCCTTTGTATTTTCTTTATATGGTCAGAATGATGCCAGTTACTACTGCATAGGGGGTCTGTCACAAAACTGCATTTAATCTCTGGAATCAAACCACAGATGATGTTCTTGAGGAGAATGACTTTACCTGCTAAGATAATGCCTACTGAAATGCAGCACATGCAAATGCCTCAAGTGACATCTTTACCTTATCTCGGAATGGGTTTGCCAAATCTCACCAGCACAGGACACCAAACAATCGCTCTACAGTCACTTGCTGGGACTGCCCATATTTCAAGTGGACCTTCATGTGCTGCCAATGCTCATAACCAGTTGCAATGCTCAAGTGTCATAGATAACCACAGTGGCTATATGGATCATCAGCAACTGCAAATAGCTTCACAGGTGGTTTCTATTTCCGTTGCTGGCTCATAGAGCCCACATTTTTACTTTAGTTATCTTTTCTTCTTTTTTAACATTTATGTCTAATGTTTTGTGAAATGCTTTGTACACTGTATTTAGCCGTTGAATGTGGATGTGTGGAACGCTTACATGATGCATCAGCTCCATTATCATCAAGTACATCAAGGGAATCCGCAAAACCAACAGCCAAACAATGCTTGATAAGTAAGACCCCTTAATGTTCAAGGTGAAACTCTGAAGATTTTCACAAATTATTCCTCCCTTATTATTATGTCTCTAGTATGATTTATTTGTGTGATAGATGTTTGCTGGGTTGCTTTTCGGTTTTTTTTCTCTTGTATGTCCTCATTTGTGCAGCGGATTGGAGTCAAACACCTAACCTCAAGGAGAGGACAGGAAGTCCTCACCAACTTGCCACTCATTGGAATCTTAGTTGCTTTGCTTGTCTTGCAGCTAGTTGTTTGTCTTTTCTTAAATAACAATCAAAAGCAAATTTTTGCTACTTGTGTTTCTTATGTTCATCGGTTTTGTTTTGTAGTGAATGACATTCTCTGGTTGTTCTTTTCTGCCAGCTAGTGGGTTTTTTTTGTTAAAGAGAGATTAACAGCAGCTGTCTGGCATTACTATCTTCCATGTTTTCTTGTTTGTCATGTAGTCAATGGCATTTCTTGCATCTGGATGTCCACTGAGTTTGAGGCGAATTTTTGATGCAGGTTAATGTTGTCTCACAGATTTTGGTATAACTGAGCTCACAGAGTACTTCAAATCTCTCGTCCGCCCTTTCTTGCATGTATTTAGTACAACACATCAAAGTCCGGATGTTTTTATGTCAGATTTAGGGATATAATCAATATCCCTCAAATCTCTCTCAGTAATTTGTCGTTTATGCATTCCTTCACTACTGAACGTCCATAAAGGATATCAGTCACTTCTTGGTGGATACTCTTAATAAAGACACCAACTATATGAGTGTAGATACGGATAAGCTGAGACATGCCTTCATTGGCTCCAATGCTAGTACTGAGGAAACAATTGCTGATGTACAATCCAAATGCTTTTTTGATTTGCCTAAATATTATATAAACGAAGATGTATATATTACAACAACAAATCTCTTATTTTTTTCAATTATCGGGAGGATGAGGTTCTTTGTATATTGTCACAGGCACCATTTTTTAGTTCTCCGACATTGTTGATTTTGAAACCCAAGACTTGGTGCCTGTCATTGACTATGATGCTTTGCCGCTCATCTCAAAATCGTCCTAAGGTCTTTCAGTATCAATAATCTAGTCGAAAAGCGAAGCTTTTCATTAACAAATTTCTAGACCTCTTACTAATGCAAAAAATTGCCAATATTCATACAAGGAGATTGATTTGTACTACACAGTCTACAATAAACAAATATTGGATTCAACCCGAATGTATAGATGAATGTAGAAACCTGACTTGACACAACAACGATGCTACAATACATTAGGATCAAACAAACAAGAAATGTGCAAAAACCTCAAAGGTTTGACAAAAACAATGAATTGTTTTGCATTTTTAACTATTGTATAAAATTGCCTTGAACTAAAATCAAAGAATTTTTTTTTTAATAACCCTAGCCTTATGGATGATACAAGAGAACATAATTGAAATTTAGGCGGCGACTACAAAGATCTTTCCTACCATCTTTTTAAGACCCAACAACACTTGGTTAAATGGTATGCACAACTAATAAATGTTGAAAAACAAAGTTCAATGACTGATCCCAATATAGTATTTGAGGGTAAGAAGTGCATCTTATGTTATTCTAAGATTGAAACTATAGAGCATATTGATTTTTTAGTGTCACTATCAATTGTAGAGAATTTTGAAGAGTTGGACACAAAATGGTTAACCAATTCAAAGCATTCTACTTAATGATTTAAGCTGGAAAAAATTCACATGCATGCAAGTGCAAGTGAACTAAAATATCACATATAGAAGAATATACTTCGCCGCCCTTCTCAAGATCTTAAGCTTTCAATATCAATAATCTAATTGACAAGCAAAAAGTTTTTTATTTACAATTTATTTTTGCCTCTTCGATTTGAACTTTGATAACTTACTTTTTATTAAGATTCCAAGCCCTTAATGAATTCAACCTTTGAGCTACTCTTGTAGCATCATTTGCTAATACATGTCACAACAATTGTTGTCAATTCAACTTTTATTTTCTGGCAAAAGAATTAGCAATTTCTCCACTTTGAATACATGCATAATTTGATCCTTCACTATCCTTCACCAAAAAATCATGACATTTGATGTAACTAACCTTTCTCCTCGCTCTATGATCGTCTCTCTTATTGTAACAATTATCTTGAACTTCATTTTCTCTTCTTTTGGATCAATGTCAAATGCTTGATTTACTTTGCCCTAAAGCTAATTGAAGTCCTATCTCAAATAGACATAGTATCCAATCTCATAATTGACATATTGTTCTTAGCGATTCATGGCATGCAACCTTTATGAATGAAATTCTCTCACAATTTTTCTCATCCTCATCGTTGTGTTCAATATCCACTTCCCTAAAGCTCTGACATTTTCTTTTACAGAGCCCTTATTTTCTCCTCACAATTGGTCCATTCACAAGCTATGAGTACCTATCTTGTAAACAATTTTGAATATGAAAAGTCCTCTTGGATGGTAATGGGTTTTTCATTGGCAAGTATGATGGCTGCCAAAAAAATGTAATGTCAAGTTTGATATGAAAATTCAAATTCTTGCAATAAATGAAGTTACTATGCTAGTACTACCCATACATTTATTTTGAATATTGAAGTATGCAAGAAGAGAAGGCAAATGATTCATATCACACTGTATTGTCCAATAAAATGTCAATATCTAGACCACAAATCATTCCCAATCCTTGTTATGTGGTCTTTGAAGGCTTTAGGGATTTCAAATGAATAGGTTCACTAACGCCATCTTTTCACTTTAATGAGCTATACACAGCATGACATATTGAGACATATATACATACACATGAAACTAATATTCTCGACTACGAGGTAGTGCATTTGTAACTTTTTCCCATACGCCCTAGAAGGCAAAGGTATTCTTTTATGTGCACAGTTTTACTTGGTAAAAAGAGATTGTTGTAGCCAAAAATGAAGAGGTAATTGTGGTAAGAATTAGCTAGTGCACAAGCAATTTGCCATCTAGTAATGAGCTAGGTTTCTGAAGAGTAACAACTACATAATCACAACCACAGGCCCCACAACAATTATGAAACTAATATTCAAAAATTGTTTTATGTGGTGTGACAGAAGAGTGTTCTCTTGGTAGAGATTGATGACTTCTACTACTGCAAAGAAAAGAGCCGCATTGCATCCAGTTTAATTTTTTTGAAGAAAGATGCTAACAAGTCTTATTTTGTATTTCTTTATCCTTGGAATATCTTACATAGAGCCCATGTCACAAGCTGTTATTGCTTGAGCAATATATGTCATGGTCATGCAACTAGAAGTTGCATCCATGTGGGCATCGTTATGGACTCAGACAACAAGGACATCAGACGAGAGAGCTATCGCGTAGTATCGGTTTTGTGCGAGAGGACACTATACGTAAAAAAAGGAAGCACACTATGTGCGCACATAACTGATATGTACGGACTTCGGAGGCCAATATCGCTCTTGTGAATGTGTAGTATTATGGGTTGTAGACAGGACACGTTAGGCGCACGCAGAAGCAATACTAGCAAAAAATTGAATTTAAAAAAAAAATTCGGGGATAGTTTTTTCACACGTGCAAGTCAACGCTCAACCAGCCACATGTCGACTTCCGATTGGCTCACGAACCACCACACGTGCGAAGCCGTACACCTACTAGGTGTTGCAAAATGATTCGTCCATACGTGACATGTTTCAATGTCCCATTGGTCAATGGGAACCCACATTTGTGCTCCAAGATCGTGGTATTCTTGACTTAACACTTTTCTTGATTCACTAGGATTTAATCTTAGTAACTATGATCCTTCCTTGTATGTCAATTTTGATGATAGAGATATTGTCATTCTTCTCATTTATGTTGATGATATCATCCTAACAAGAAGTTGTATCAAGTTAGTTGAGGAAGCCGAAATTGCACTTGGAAAAGAATTCAAGATGCAAGGTCTTGGAAAAATTCATTACATATTAGGATTAGAGATTGACTTCCATAATGAGAAAGCTTTTGTATGTCAATCCAAGTATGCTCTTTCAATGTTAAAAAAGTTCAATATGCTAGATTGTAAGAGTAGAGCAAATTGTAAAAGACCCTAACAAAGGTAATGAAAGATCCTTCGTGGACATCACTCTTTTTAGGAGTCTTATAGGCTCCTTAATTTGGCTCACCATAACTAGGCCTGATATAAGTTTTAGTGTTCGTAAGTTGAGCCAAGCTATGCAAAATCCTACTATTCATCATTGGAAAATGGCCAAAAGGGTACTTAGGTACATATCTTCAACAGTTTATGATTATGGTTTGTTATATAAAAGTGAAGATCTTTCTATAGTTGGCTATTGTGACTCGGATTTTGCAAGTGATAAAGCAGATCAGAAATCTACAAGTGCAAATGTCATATATCTTGGAGGAAACTTGATATCCTGGCTTTCCAAAAAGTAAGATACTATATCACTCTCATCTTGTGAAGCTGAATATAAGGCACTTACTACTACAACAAAAGAAGTGCTTTGGATCAAGAGGTTGCTAGTGGAGCTAAAGATGATCAAGGAAGATGATCTACCTATGATCATGTGTAACAATATTTCAACACAAGCCCTTGCCAACAATCCAATATTTCATGCAAGGAGCAAACACATTGAGGTTGCACATCACCATGTTCAAGTCAACATAGATTATTTTTAGGAGGAGTGTTGAAAATGAAAAATCATCTATCTTGACTTTAGGCTTGCAACAAAGTTTTATCTATGTAAGTTTGTTGTTTCATAAAGTAAATGCCAAATTTGGCCTAGAAGGAACTCGAGCTATATGAGTTTCTCAAGTCTACTTGGTAGTATACAACTTGCATATAGATTGTAGACTTAGAAATGTCATTAATATGCTTGTAGAAACTCGTGGCATATCACATGAATTGGTTGTAAGTGATCCATAGTGACATGCAAGGCATGCACAAAGTGAAATGGACACATGCATGATGATTTGTACAATTCTAGTTGGAAAAAATGACACTTGGTAAAACTAGGTAGAAATGCATGCATGAGAAGTAACAAATGTCACTAATACTCTAGTTTTCACTCATAGATGTGGATGGAAGGTGGATGTGGTTCTACCTCGAGCTACCTGAAACTCCATAAATATGTGTAGACATTCTCATAATTTTTTATGAAGAACCAAGCTTTGAAGCTATTCCATGCTATTTTGGATCTACACTATCATTTGCTTGAATATTGCTCTCTCTTTCTCTCTCTAACTCGTGTTGAGGCTTATGCTCATGCACTAAATTCTTGTACTTTTCTCTCTTGTTAATCAAAGCTATCATTCTTTGATTCTTAGCATGCCAGATTGTGATTAAGCCATTAGATTTTGTAGTAGATCTTGATATTCAATCTAGAATCAACTTGTGTGCTAATCATAAAGCTTAATAAGATCATTCACATTTGAGGATTACTTCCCACACGTGTGAACTTGCTGGAAATTTTGTCATATTCGACTACAATTCTCTGATGGCATCACTAGGCAGCTTAATGGTGTACTTTATGTACCCAAGTTAACAAAGAACCTATTGTCTATTAGCAAGATCACAGATCAAGGCTATAGAACTTTCTTCACTGCCAGCCGATGTACTATTTTAGATGAGAATTCAAAAGAAATCCTCTTTGCTTACAAAGAAGGAAATTTGTATATACTGAGTCACGATTTTGCACTTTCTGTGAGCAGTTCAGATGCTAATTTATGGCATCAAAAATTAGGTCATCTAAATATGCATTCAATCTTGTATATGCATCATTAAAAAATGGTCAAAGACATGAATATAAACATTGTTACTACAACTAATCAATCTTTCTGTGAAAATTGCTTACTAGGGAAACAACCTAGAACTAGATTTTCAAGAGGACAAGCCAAAAGGGCGAAGTCCATTTTGTCACTGTGATACACAATGACTTATGTGGTCCTATGAGCGTACCTTCATTGGGTCAAACTCTGTATTTTATTACATTCATTGATGACTATTATCGATTTACCAGAGTCATGTTCATAAAGAACAAGTCAGAAGCATTCAATTGCTTCAAAGAATTCAAGCAATATGTTGAGAATCAGACTGGTCAGAGAATCAAGGCTCTATGGTCTGATTCAGGGGGAGGGTACATATCAAATGAAATGAAGGACTACCTATCTTCACGTGGTGTGCACCATCAGTTTACTACGAGCTACACTCCACAACAAAACGGAGTAGCTGAACGGAAGAACCACAGAAAGTATATGGGATAGACTACACTGAGACCTTTAGTCCAGTGGTAAAGCATCAATCCATTAGTACCTTATTGGCTATAGCTGCTGCAGAAGATCTGGACATTCACCAGATGGACGTCCAGATGGCATTCCTACACGGATATATACAAGAAGACATATTCATTTATCAACCAAAAGGTTACGTCCTTCAAGGCAAGGAGCATTTGATATGCAAATTGCATAAGGCATTATATGGTCTTAAGCAAGCTCCCAGGGCCTGGTATGAAAGAATCAGTTACTTCTTGTTGCAGCACAATTTCACTTCTTGCTCCGCAGACTCTAATGTATATCTCAAGTGTAAATGGTCAAGCTATGTTATAATAGCATTATACGTTGATGATTCATTAAGTATCAGCAATTCAAATCAGTTATTATAGGAAACCAAATCACTACTTTCATCAGACTTTGGCGGTCACCTACTATAAGGTGGTGTTAATTAACTAAGTAGTTTAAAATACTAAAAATATTTTTGGAATAAGGGTTGCACCTGTTAGCAGCTAGCATATATAGTTGATTAATCTGTATAGAAGATAACAATGATCAAAAGCCTCTGAAGCTCTAAAATATATGTTCCTCACTGAATTGTGCTCA
This sequence comes from Diphasiastrum complanatum, assembly GCA_029204225.1. Lineage (NCBI taxonomy): Eukaryota > Viridiplantae > Streptophyta > Lycopodiopsida > Lycopodiales > Lycopodiaceae > Diphasiastrum > Diphasiastrum complanatum. Next base: position 61,900 of record MU831678.1, read on the forward strand.
ACTTCACGCCCATGTACTCACTTTCTAATTTTTCCCAAGAGTATATTTTTTTTCTACACTACTGATTTGTTCTATATTGGATATTGGTTGAATATTGGATCTAACGAGACTTGGCGCATATATATGAATGTTACTCCACTGCTATACTACTATTATCGATCTAATATCAGAGCATCTGTTTTTGCCAGAGCTCCTATGATCCGATATCATTCGATATTCTTGATAACCCCTGCATTTCTGACATGGTATCAGAACTCATTTTTGATAACATAACGATTTCTGACAATAGATGCATCTTGTGCAACCTCACATGCATGGAGGTCGTTGTAGATCTTTGCATGGTTCTCAAATCTCATTTTTTAACAACTTTAACTCTTGCATCTCTAAAAATTCTCTTGCCTTGTATTTTTCCTTTAGGTGGATATCAAGAGTTAATTTTTTTTGGTGATGACGATGTTGATAAGTTGGTAGATTTTTATGGTAAGTCTAAAAAGGTTGATAGTGTTGATGAAATTATAGAACCGTTTATAAATGCTTTATCTTTCAAACATGAATTTACTATATTCAAAATGCAAGTATCAAATGAATGGAAAGGTAAGAGTTTAAGATAAACTTGGTTGAATATTGGATCTAACGAGACTTGGCGCGAAAAGTATTCTAATATGCTAAAGTTATCTATAGTTGCTTGATTACAATGTTCTAGTACTGCTGCATGTGAGAGAGGATTTAGCATTAAAATTGGATAAAAGAGAAGTTATGTAATTGTTTGTCCACTGCAAATGTTGATGCCCTCGTGAGTATATGCATAGAAGGTCCTCCATTGGATGACTATATGGACTTTTCGCATGCCATCAAATTGTGGAAAGCGGATACATCAACAACTCGACATATTTATAATTCTAGTAAAACCGGTTCTTGAATTGTACGGGTATGACATTTGCATAGTATGTTTTGTTGTAGATAACGTTTCATTTATACTTTTTAATTTTTTTAATTATGTAAAGCATAAGAGTGGCCTATGATGAGATCAAATCATCACATGTACACATTATGTGTACACATACTATAAATTGATTTTTGATTTTGACTTGTTGATTTCTTTTTCAAATTTTGGTTTTATGGGTAGTGCCATTATTGGTTAACTACCTTATAGAAGAGATCAATTTCGTGACTACTTGTTGGATTAATTTGAGTTACTAATGCAAAGTAGTATTGTAATTTTATATCTAACGTAATTGGATATAAATAGTTTGAATAGCAATTAAAGTTGTTTTGAATTGAATTTTTGTCTTCTTGGAAGTTGAAACTTTATTGATCTTTAATGTTTCATAGTTGCTTAATTGATCTATTGTTATTTTGGTTTGACATTGATACAATTATTGTTAGTTAGTTGGTGCTTGGAGATTGGAGGCTTTAATGTTTGTGTTGATTTTTTTGAAATGCATGTGATAGATTATTTTTCATATACTATAGATGATCTTTTGAGGCCAATAATATGTTTATGTTATCAAACAAAATCATCAAAATTGTATAAGCATATTTTATTACAAAAACATTTGAATTGATCTTCAACTTTGTTCATGTAGTGTGATTTGTAAATGGTAGATATCGTAAAGTTAGCTAGTTCACATATTTTGAATCTAAAGACTTGTGTTGGCTGATTCTGATGAATCCCCAATATGCTCGGCCAGAGCTACCCAAGAGCACCTCTCACCTTAGAACGAGGAGGTCTCTGAGAAGATGAGATGAACGAGGACTGAGAGCCGAGGAATACTAGTCAGTATTGTCAAGTAGAAACTGTGTAAGCCTCATGGTGAATCCCGAAAGATGGAATGACCATGTAGGAGCTAGTATTTCTAGGCAAAGTAATAAATGCAAGTAGACTCCTCTTAAAGAAAGTAGAGTGAGCCACCTTTTGATGGTGACCCCTAGTGGAGAGCATTATTCCACTTGTAATTTGTGTAATGTGGAAATGCCACTAGGATGCCACCTAAGGAGCTCTCTTGCTTATTTAAGAGACTCCCTCTTTGTGAAAAGGAGTTTTTTGTAAAATGTACTTACTCCATGCTGAAATGAGAAGAGCCTCCATGAGATTTGGTGCATCTATTGAGCTCCTTGATCATGCTTGTTTCTTGAGTGAATGCATTCATGATCTTGCCCTTCCCTCCTTTGTGTGTGGTTGTGGTTTGTATAGTGGATTAGATTTCATGCTTTCCTAGAGTAGATTAGATTTCATTTCTTGTTTGTGGATTAATGTAGGAATCGGCATTCAGGTAAACTAAATAGACTGGGTTTGTGGTGTAATTCTTGCATATTATCTGACATCCTTGTTCTTGATGTTCTTGGGATGTCCAAGAATCAAAAGACTGGTTGGTTTCTTGATTCTTGGACTTCTAAAATGTTGTAGATTAGTTTCTTGTTTCTTGTTTTGTGGATTTATACAAGTTTAGTAGTGTTTAGGATCTGATTTCAATTCATTTTTGCAGCATTAGAGTAGGATTTCAATCACTGTTCAACGGTTTTGCATGCTGATCTGATAGTTGAATGTTTTGACATGCATGCTTGACTGATTGTGGTCATTTATGCATGTGCTTCAGTGCAAGAGTGACAAACATGAGTGTCCTCTGACAGGCAGGATAATACTACAACGTTAATGAGTCCATTCTGTCTGGTTTGGACATTGTCATAACAAGAACATATCTAATGAATGTCCACAAAGCTTGATAACAGACAGAAACAATCTCGAAACTATTCTAGAACAAGACAAAGACGAAAGAACCTCAACACAAACGCGAGAAAGAAACGAATAAACCAATAGATTTTGAAGTACAGAATCGGTAAACAAATCCTCCCAAGCAGAGGATCTGTAAATATTTGACCCATTGTCGCTTCCCCACTCACATTCTAAATCGATCAATGCTGCAACACTACCCCTGATCAGATCCATCCAAGAAACGTAACATATTTCAAGATCTGTTCACAACTCAAAATGACCTGCAACCACCCTCCACACATCCTACATACATTCTCAGATCTTTCGACCTTCTCTTCTACATAGTTTACCCATCATCTGCACATCCTTCGCATCCCATCTCAGCCGAGGCATTCACGTCCCATCTCAAACGAGTCATTTGTGTCCCAACTCAGTCGAGACATTCATGTCCCATCTCAGCCGAGACATTCGTGTCCCATCTCAGCCGAGTCGCCTCTCCATTACCATCTCGACCAATGTAGGTGCTTACCAAAAAAAAAAAACCAAAAAAATAGTTAGATCTCGTCCGCGTCAGCACTTCAACTCTCAACCAGAGGCTTCTGTCAGATCTCGACCAAAGCAATTCAGTTAGATCTCGACCGAAGCATCTCCAGTTCCAAAATCGATCGAGGCATTCTTTTGAAATCTCAACCGCGCCACTCCAGTACGCTCTCGACCGAGGTTGAGGATTCCATCAGGTTTCTAAACCCATCATATGTCGACCGGATAACCAACGTCAAATCTCAACCGAAGACTTCTGTCAAATCTCGATTGGCGACTTCTCTCTACCAAAGACCTTTTGTCAGATCTCGACCGAAGGTTTCCTTCACCATCTTGACTGGACCAAATCAAGGCCAAAACAAATAACTTTCGAGATTTTTTCTAGTCTTTTTCGCGTTCTTTTCATGTTTTTTTCTAGTTATTTTTGTGTTTTTTCTGATTCTTTTCGTATTTTTTTCGAGTTTTTATCGTGTTTTTTGTGAGCGTTCAGATCTCCACCGGAGCTCTCTAGTTAGATCTGAACCGAAACATTCCAGTCATATCTCCACCGAAGCATTTCACTCAAATCTCAACCGGAGCATTTCATTCGAATTTCGACTGGAGACTTCTGTCAGATCTCGACCGGAGGCTTTGCATTTGAGCTCGACCGACGGATTCTGTTTCAGATCTTGACCAAAGGACGTGATCAGATCTCGAGTTTCTTTTGTGTCTCTTTCCATTTTTCGAGTTTGTTCGTGAATTGTTCGAGATTTTTTCTAGAATTTTTGCGTGTTCTTTGAGATTTTTCTAGGATTTTTCAAGATTGTTCGAGTTTTTTCGTAAATTGTTCGAGATTTTTTCTAGACTTTTCTCGTGTTCTTTGCGATTTTCATATATTTTTCGAGATTGTTCGAGTTTCTAGACTTTTCGTGTTTTGTCAAGCTTCTTTCAAGTCCGTTCGCATTGTTTAGCCTTTCGTGAATTTTGCTAGAGTTTTTGAGACTTTTTGAGAATATCTTCATATTTTCTAGAATTTTTTGAGATTTTTCTAGTTTGATTTCTAGAATTTTTTTTTCTAAATTTTCAAGTTTTCGTATTTTTTGTAAATTTTTCTAGCTTGATTTCTAGATTTTTCTAGAATTTCTAGTAGCTTGATTTCTAGAATTTCTCGCAAATATTTTCGTGTTTCTTTGCAGATTGTTTGAGTTTTTCCTAGTCTTTTTTGAACTCCTTCAATGTTTTAAGCCCCTTCCATTTTTCTAGATTGTTTTTTAGAGAAGTTTTTGAGAATTTTTTCGTTTTTTTTCTAGCTTATTTACTAGAATTTTTTGAGAATATTTTCTAGCTTGTTTTCTAGAATTTTTCGAGAATATTTTCTGGTTTGTTTTTTAGAATTTTTGAAAATATTTTCATGTTTTTTCGAGAATATTTTCTAGATTTTTTTCGTTTTGTTTTAGATTTTCTAGATATTTTCAAGCCTTCTCTAGATTTTTCTAGATTTTTTGATTTTTTTCGTGATTGTTGAGTCTTTTCAAGAATTTTTTGAGTTTTGTCTCGATTGTTTTTTTTTTCGTGTTTTTTGAGAATTTGTCTAGGTTTTTTCAAGCCTGTTCGCAATTTTCGAGCTTTTTCTAACTTTTTCTAAATTGTTCGTGTTTTATTCAAGATTTTTTTGAGCCTGTTCGAGATTTTTCTAGATTTTTCTCGTGTTGTTTGAAATTTTTCTAGAATTTTTCGAGAATTTTTTTCGTGTTTTTCGAGATTCTTTTCTAGTTATTTCGAGATTCTTTTCTTATTATATAAACTTATGGATGAAGGCTGGAATAAAAGATCAGATGGAGAAATAGAATCAGAATTAAAATGTCTTCCTTGTGCTTTTGTTATCAAATTGAAAATCAAATGTTGAGCTTGTGCTTCCATTATCAAAGATGGAAAAAAAATAAGATTTTTTTTAGATTGTTTTCTAGAATTTTTTCGCGAATATTTTCGTGTTTTTCCTAGATTGTTTTCTAGATTTTTCTTTAGCATTTTCGAGTTGTTTTGGAGATATTTCTAGATTTTTCTCGTGTTTTTTATGGTTGATTGCCCAGTCAAGACCAAGTACCACGCCGAGTGTCCTGACTGTGTCAGAAAACACAGTTTCAAAGACTGCCCAAAACAACCCAACAAAATCCTACCTGCTCCACACGTCAATTATGAATTACGATAGGATCCTCATGAGAATACCACACGAGCACCATAGCACCCAACCGCTCAACCTGCTGCTCACTCGAGAAGTTTCTTGCAAACTTCTACATTACCACACAATTCACCAACTCCATAATGCAAAAAGACACTAATATGAAATGAGTCCTTGTAGGAGGAAAGTGAAACCGATATTCCAGATAGAGATTTGATTTTGAATCTCTTGCTCAGAGAGGTCCTCAGGACATAGTACCTCACCAATAACTGCATCTCAAGCTATATATTACAACATCTACTATCAATGTTGATAGATTCAGTGTCACTATTCCTGACTTTTTTTGACAAGGGCTTATGAGAGTTCTTTCATTACTCTAAAAGATCAATAAAATCATGAAATTGTCCAGGTGAATCATACATGTTGATGAATGACTTTTTGTTTGACAAGTGCTCTACGCCTTTCACTCTCTGTAACATTGATATCTTCCTTGTTTATTTTTTGTCATTTTTTGATTTGGTAATTTCTTCTAATTGTATCTCTTTTTCTAGATTTGTTTTTATTTCATCAAGGATAGCCATTGAATAGGAGGCATCATGTAGCGTATCTCAAGAATAACTTTTCATTTCTCTATCACTCTTCAATCACCTTATACAGAGTTTCGGATTTTTGAGCATATTGCAAATCTGCGAAGTACAGATCATGTCAGAATTGATTCTTGTATCTCATTGCCATATTAATATTCGAATCAACTACAACAAGGTCGAAACAAATTTAGTTAAAATTTGTTCAATCTTTAGTCCAGTCACATGTTCAACGTGTTTTCAACTACACCGATCCAATCTTAAGCATGAACAACTACCAGCAACAACATCCCCATCAACAGATTTGGGGGTGGGGGGAGAGTGGATCTGCTTGGATCCACTGAAGCAGTTACACTGCCAGCAACAACATCAGCAAGACCAACATCCAAGGTCACAAGTCAAATATGAAAAAGACAAGGCTAAAGAAGACAGATGGGCAATCCAAAGAGACTCAATCAGAAGAAGTACCCCAGTCACGAGGAAGATCCTTCGGAAAGGAAAACAACACTATGCAAGCGAACGAGGATCTGCGCTTTTCCAAGTGACAATCAAAGATGCCAATACGACATCATTCAATATGAGTTGCAGTGGGTCCTGCAACACATTAGGGGTGGGATGATGTTGGCTGATTTTGATGAATCCCCAAGATGCTCGGCCAGAGCTACCCAAGAGCACCTCTCACCTTAGAACGAGGAGGTCTCTGAAGGTGAGACGAACGAGGACTGAGAGCCGAGGAATACTAGTCAGTACTGTCAAGTAGAAACTGTGTAAGCCTCATGGTGAATCCCGGAAGATGGAATGACCATGTAGGAACTAGTATTTCTAGGCAAAGTAATAAATGCAAGTAGACCCAAAGTAGAGTGAGCCACCTTTTGATGGTGACCCCTAGTGGAGAGCATTATTCTACTTGTAATTTGTGTAATGTGAAAATGTGACAAAGGGACAATGGATACAGCTCCGAAAGTTCAAACGACCACCGCAGCAGACACCTTGAGCGATCCTGACTCCCAACTTGCGGTAACTGGATCTGATCCCAAAGAGAGCGAGAAAACGATGGCAATCAGACCCATCAAAACAGTGTTCCAGGCCAGCTCAACGACCTTGGTGAATCCAGAAGAGGGTGCACACAATGACTCACAAGCGACGCGTGGCATGGTACCTCCTCAAGCAAAGAAGATGCAAGCAACGAATCTAGTGACTAAGATGGCAGCCTCCCCTTTGTCACATGTCTCTGGGATCAGGGCTCCTCTCTCCCTGAGAGATTTGGATCCTCATCCACTAGCCAAAGAGAGCAAGAAAACGATGGCAATTAGACCCAGCAAAACAGTATTCTAGGCCAGCTCAGCGACCTTGGTAAATCCAGAAGAGGGTGCACACAATGACTCACAAGCGACGTGTGGCACGGTACCTCCTCAAGCAGAGAAGACGCAAGCAACGAATCTAGTGACTAAGACGACAGCCTCCCCTTTGTCACCTGTCTCTGGGATCAGGGCTCCCCCCTCCCCGAGAGCTGGATCCTCATCGACCAGCCTGAAAAGAAGCGGAAGTCCAATCGCCTCCCAGCCTGGATCCCCTTGTGAGTCCAAGGACTCCCTCATGAAAGTGAGCACCAGCAACGCCAAACGAGCAGACTTCGACGACGACTCAGATTGTCACTCCCTGCTGACCCAACAAGGAGCCGATCCCAAAACGCATTCCAATCAAGAGCCAGGGCGTCGCCCGCCTCCAACGCCCAGCCACACCCCTTCTTAGGACTGAGCTGGAACGTCAGAGGGCTGCATGACCCTTCTAGAAAAGTCTCCATCAAAAAATTCGTAGATGACCTGAAGCAAAAACCAATCTTCATTGCAATTCAAGAAGGCAATATGAACGAGTTTTGGCTGCACCATATCTCCCAACACATCGGGAGGGAGTACCAACTAGTGGGTCCCGGCCCCGATGTAGCGCAGGCATCCCAAAGGGAGCCGGGAACCACGACTTAGCTTCCCAGCCTTCAACTCTTGCCATCCAAACCCACTTGACATACAAGCAACCAACTCGCCAACAACGATCAGACTTAACCAACTTGAAGTTCCGAAAACCAACATTGAGATCCAACCTGGCGCCATGCCAGATCGGGGGTCCCGACGTGGGTGACTTCCCTCCAAGCAAGCCGCCCGACATACATCAAACTTAACCAACTCGAAGCTTCGTTACAAACGAGTAACATCCATTCCAAGCAAGCGGTCTGACTTACATCAGACTTAACCAACTGAAAGCTTTGTCACGAGCGCTGGAAGCCAACCTGGCGCCACGCCAGACTGGACAGTCATAAACAGGTAACATCCACCCAAGCAAGCCATCCAACTCAGCCGACAGGTTAGAGCCCGTTCCCCAAGAGCTTAACCCATTCACGTTCATGCAAGGAATACTCAGAACCACAAGCCGCGACAGATATGGAAACAACCAGTTCCTGGACCAAATGGTCCCGACAGCATACTGCTGGCGCCACGGACCGAATGGTCCCGACGGCATACCGCTGGCGTCCCGGGATACGACCCTCAGCTATGTGCCAAGTTAAAAATTTTGAAAGCGGCCTTACAACTGGCGCTTTTACCGAACACTGAAACCCAGAAGGTAATCAGAGTCAGTTTGAGGAAAATCCCACTTTATTGATAAATCTGAGAAGGTTACATTTCAAGTGTGTGACCGACCCTAGTCTCCGGGGCGCTAGCATGCCAAGGCGAGAGCCATGACAACATTCCAGCAAGGGAGGCTGAGACTTGGTTGGAGCTCGCCCTGAGTCGCAACCCGCACTCCCCTATAGTATTGGTGTGATTCGGCACCCCCCCTCATACCAAGCACTCTACCCAAGCTGGTAAAGCACGTTTTTCTCTCTCTAGGATTTTCTCTTTCTAGAAAGTCATTTTCTCTCTCTAGATTTTATTGATCCCCAGGCTTCCTTTAATCATGCCTAGATCGTGTGAGGTGATTGCACATCGATCTGAGCTCTCTGGACTTCGCTAGAACCGATCAAAGATTTTCAGCCATAGGAACTTGGCGCCGGCTGGATTCTGGTCACAGTGGCGTCGGGAGCAGCAGGGGCGCTGCTGGCGCCGGGGACATAGCTGGCGCCGATGGCGCCAGAAGTAAAGCTTGTAAAGGTAGCTTTACAACACCCGATGCAAGGGACAGGTACGCCTTCCTACTGGTCGGACCGGAGGCCACTATCTCCAAGCAGGGCTCCATAAAGCAAGGGAGAGCAACGTGGGCTGAGATAAACTACAACGGGACCAAGCTACTGCTGGCATCTGTATATGCACCCAATGTTGACACCAAAAGAAACGAATTTTGGGAGGCTCTCTGTATATGCACCCAATGTTGACACCAAAAGAAACGAATTTTGGGAGGCTCTCCAGGAAGAGCTGCCAGACACACCCGAGATCATTGCGGGAGACTTCAATATGACTGAGAACACCGCTGATAGATCAGATGTCCCTGGCCCCGCACACATGACTTGGGACAATGGACGCCCCGAAGTAGAAAAGCGCAGAGCCAGACTCGACCAGTTTTACGCATCATAAGGAGGATGGTGGTTCAGCAGCGCATCCAAAGTGATGGTCCACAGGGAGCAAGCCCTCTCGGATCACTGCCCAATCTCCTGCTCCTGAGAATGGGGCGTCCAAAACAGTCGTGGAAGAGACAACTACTTCAAACTCAACACATCCTCAAAGACGAGCTCCTATCTGAGAAATTTAGAGGCATGTGGAAAAACATCCCATGGAACAGAACAACAAAAGAATTCTGGGAGCACGCGATGGAAGCAGAATCAATTTCTTCCAAGAGGCAGACAAGGCGAAAGCAGCTGCTAAACGCCAACAATGCTCCCAACTGTCACAAAGACTAGACCATTTACATTGGCAAGAGATCCAACCAGGACATGATTACCTTCACTCTCAAGTCCACCTGGTGGCAACAGAACTCAGGGCCTTGGATGCAGCCGAGACAGCCGGTGCCAGAGTCCAATCCAGAACCAACTGGATCTGAGAAGGAGACGCGCCAGCTCCGTCTCAAACACAAAAAAGAAGACATCAATGCAGTACAAAACCAAAATGGTCAAGTGTGCACCAAGGCGGACAGTATTCAGGAGGTTTTCACCTCTCACTTTTATGAGGTCTACTAGCCGAGGACGCTTGGGCCAACCGAAAGACAGCAGCAGCAGGTGTTCTCGCAAATGTCCACTAAACTGGATGACCCAACGCGTGCTAAGCTAGAGTCCCCCCTCTCAGCAGATGAGGTCAGAAGGGCTGTTAAAGCAATGGGAACCAGAAAATCCCCGGAAGAAGACGGGCTCCCAGCGGAATTCTACCAAGCCTTTTGGGACACCATGGAAAGGGACTTTGAAGAGCTAGCAAAGGAAGTGTGGCAGGATGGTGGCACTCAGGGAAGGATGTCACGGTCGGTGGTCAAGCTCATTCCCAAGAAGCCAACAAGAATCGGAGTAGGAGACTGGAGACCCGTTTCGCTCCTCACGGTGGCCTACAAGATAATCGCGAAAGCAATTAGCAACAGACTCCAACCGCTAATGCCCTCGTTAGTGCACGAAGAGCAATCGGGTTTCATCAAAGGCAGGCTAATCTTGGACAACCTGCTAACCGTATGGGGCGGACTGGAATATGCGGAGTACTCGAAGCAAGATGTTCTCTTCATCAAGATTGACTTCGAAAAAGCCTACAACAAGCTGGACTTTAACATTTTGAACTCCACTCTTGCACGGATGAATTTCGGACCGTGCTTCAGGAAAATTGTAAGTGGCCTCATGGGAGGTAGTTCCGGGAGACTGCTCCTTAAAGGGTCATTCTCAAACGAGTTCCCCATTCGTCGTGGAGTAAGGCAAGGCTGTCCTTTGGCACCCCTACTCTTCTCTCTCTCAACCCAGCCTCTCTTGGATCGCATGAAGGAACTGGTGTCCAAGCAACTAGTCAAAGGTCTCAGCCTCCCAGGCAGACAAACATTCTCTATGATCATGTTTGCGGATGACACAAGAGTGTTCACAATGCACAGTCCATCGTGGAGCAAGTCTCAACTTGCTTGGATCAGTTTTGCCAGGCGTCAGGGGCAAAGCTCAATGAAAAAAAAAAGGGAAGTGCTTTACACGGGGGCCCAGGACTTCGATTTTCTAACCCCAAAAGGATGGAAAATCATTGAGCCCAACCAGTCCATCAGATATCTCGGAGTACAAATCGGGGTCAACATTAGCGCCAAGGATAGATTATCTCCGCTGCTCAAAAATATGCAAGAGAAAGTTCAGAGCCTGCAAATCAAGTGGCTTCCTTTTGCCGAACGGGCACTAGTGCTAAAACACATTCTATTCCATATGGCAACTTACGTCGCCTCCTGCCTGCTGTTCGATGCCACCTCCCTAGCCAACATGAACAAGTTGGCGCGGGACCTTCTTTGGGCCCACAAAGAAGGGGGCAAGAAGCTATGCCTTGCTAGCTGGAACTAGTGCTGTCTACTGAAAGCCCAAGGAGGACTGGGGATCATGGATATGAAAAGCCACTCTATTGGCTTGTTCAACAAGTGGTGGATCAGACTACTCTCAAGCGCCAAAGCTCCCTGGGCGTTGCTCCTAAAATTCTCAATCCAACATGCAAGACAAGGCCTGAGGCGAGGCTGGCCTCCTTTAGACTGGGGCAGCCGACTGCTTTCCCGTGTCAAACTGACTCACTTCCCTCTCCCCATGGGCAAGCTCCTATGGAAGGTCCGGGACGAGTTCAGAGATCAACTCCAATACAAAAAGGGCCCCAACTCCAAGGCATGGGAGAAAGCCTCGATCTGGTGGAACTTAGAGGGCCCAACGCCCAATAAAATGTGGGGCGAATCAGGATACAATGGACCGTGGGCAATACAGTGCAAGGGATTCAACGTGGTCAAGGGTTTCCGAAGCCACGACGACTGGATCACCTCAGAGCTTGCACTCAGCAAAATTCCAACACAGATCAAGAAGAGCAAAGGCTTTTAGTGCAGGTCATCGAAAATACGAGGAGCTGGGGCGGGACCACCAAGTCCTTCAGGTTCAAGTGGATCGAAACGGAAGATGGCAAGCAGCTAGCTCGACTCTCAGTGCACCAAGGATACTTGACTATTTGAAGGGATGCACCATGGCACGACAAACTTGACAAAGTGTGGGACATGCAAATGGCACCAGAGTGGTGGTCCCAAAGCTTCAAGCAATTATGGGCGGATTCAATCAGTGGCAAGTCCAAGTTCCTAATATGGCGCATCTACCATGGCGCCCTCTACATGAAAATATGGCACAAACGAATCAGAAAGGGGATAGGGGCCTGTGACAGATGTTCCTCGGACCTTGACTCCATCAAGCATGTGTTCTGGAGCTGCTCCTGCTCCTGGCAAGGTTGGGAGACGCTAGCATTCCTGTGGGAGCTCACCTTCGAAATCAAACCTAAGATGAATATTCACAGTATGATTTTTGGAAGAAACACAAGCCTGCCCAGACACCAATCAGCGGCCTGGCGAGTTCTACGGGCGTGCGCGCTTGAAGCTATTTGGCAAACTCACGTCGCCTTCGCCTTCGGAAGCCAGCACAGCTCGACAGATCTGCTGAACGTGATCACTAATGCCTGCACTCAAGCGACAATTAGGGAGCCACCCGGCTCATCCAAAAATGCCCCGTCCGACCTGCTCCTAAAAGTGATGGACACAGTCAACTCAAGAAAACTGAACCTGAGATCGGCGGGCAGAATCAGAAGACTCATGCTGATGCGAGCAGTAGCGCTAAGGAACAAGCGCCAAAGACGAATAGCAAACAGTCACAACCAGATGACGGCCGATCACGAAACTCATGACTCACCCCCCAAGGACTCAAGGAGCTCCAAGAGAAAAAGAACGGACTCTTCTCCTATTCTCGACCAAGCGCAGCAGACAAATCGAAGAGACGGGATCAAATGACGAAGGTTGGAAGGCTCACCTTCCTTAATTGACCAGAGGGATTCGAACCCCCTTGCCCAAGCGGGGGCCAGCCATCCAGCGACCAAATACCCACCATGAAGGTCACGACATCGAAAGCACAGGCCAGGCCAACCAGCTGTGCCGAGGTGTGCTTAGTTAGAATTGTAGTAGCTGTCGCATTAGGAGTCCTGTTCTGGGATACCAGACGGAGGCCCCCTCATGCAAGAAAGAGCGGAACTCAATATGCACTTGTAAAAGGGACCACCCCGTTTAAAGGTGGGAACCCCTTTTTTGTCATTAAGGTAGCAAGTTTTCATGAGGTGGCAAGTTGGATTCCAGTTTCTGGCCAGCTCAACCAACCTCTCTCTTTTGTTTTGTAGATATAGTTAGTCGCATAAACTTTGTAAATCCGTTTGACTTATAGTCAATAAAAGAAAACCAAGATACAAAAGCCTATGGAATGTGAGGCCTAGAAGGTTTTATGTAAGGTTGAAAAAAATATTTTCCGCAAGCACTCACCCACCTTATTAGAATAGTGCAATCAAGTTTGTAAATTGGCTTTCAAATGACATTTTTTTCATTGCATGATTTGGCCTTCCTCTAAGAGGCGAGGGTTGAACTCTTATGAGTACAACACAAGACAACACCTTACAAGGCAAAGCCGGTAGCGAAGAACAAACTTTAGAGAGCACAACATATTAGTTACAACTCACAATGCAAAACTAATTGGAAATTAGTAAAAAGAATTTTATAAGGCAAACCTTCCTAGACATTAGTGAATAACAAAATCTAGAGAGTACAACTCATTAGTTTCAACTACAAGGCAAACCTAATTGGACATTAGTAGAAACAAACTTTTGAACAGGGTTTACGGAAAAGTTTTGGACATCAACATAAAAGTATAAGTGCAAAACTAGAGTAAAAAAGCTATGACAAGCTTTTTTGTCAAGGGTACAAAACTTTTGGCTAGAAAGCATAAACAAATGAGTTTGCAAAATTAGAGCCATATAGTAGTAATAAGTGTGAAGCTTTTGCTGAATTGAAATAAAGTAATATAAGTTATGGACATTTGGATTTGAAAAAAGCCTATTGCAATTACAGCACCAATGGTTTAATGTGCTCTGGAATCTGTGCATCCCTCACCCACCATCCACCTCCATGTGCTTCTATTTTAGTGCCATAGATGATAGAGTAGAGTACAAAGGGCAGCTCACTTGGCATGTAGTTGTCTGCTGAAATGGCCGTAGTGTTTCAGAGCCATGCCGCATCACTGCAGAAGCAGAATGCACACTCACTCTGCAAACAAATTTGTGTTGAATCCGACTGGACGCCTGCACAGTGCAGCAGTCAATGCCATTACCTCATTCCTGCTCAGCCTGGACAGACGGACAGACATCCTCACAAGTCACAGCTAAGAACAATTAATCTGTCCGTCCGCCTAGCAGCTGGATTCAGCACGCTCAGAATGATTAGCCACGGCCCACCTTTGCTGAGTTTGCTCGTAAGAGAAAGACTACATGCTACATACTAGAATGCTACATAGTATATTTCAGCAATTGTAAATTATTCTCACACACTAATGAGGTCTACTTGGTTAATGATCGATCATCTCTGTGCAGTTCTTTCCCTTGCTCAAATGCGTTCTTATGGATTATCGAAAGAGTTCTCTTCGAAGTTATAAGACACAAATTTGTGCTCGTCATCTCTTTTGGCCGTGATTAATCCCTCGCATGAGCAGGGAGCAGAGATGGGGTGAGGGAACGAGGGAACGCTGAAGTGCCAGATCAGGGTTTACGACTAGGTTTAGGCCTAGGTGGTAATGAGGGTTAGGGTTAGTGAAATCGATGAATATAATAATAGTTCTTTGTAAAACCTGTTTATATTGCTGGATGCAAAGAGGAGCATCGTTTCACTGTTCACACATCAATGGCTAGGACACACCTAAGGATTAGGGTCAGACATGGTCCGTAAGTACGTCCGGAAGTACGGGCTGACGAGGAAAAGTTGCAAGAAAGGACGATCTCATAGTTGGAGCTCCAGCTTGTGGCAGCACTACCATTAACAAGGACAAGCACGAGGCTCGAGGCTCGAGCTCGAGCTCAAAGCGGAGGAAGGAAGGCTTAGGAAGGGATGAAAAGTAGGAAGCAGCATTGTGGAATCTGGATTGCAAACGTCTCGATTTCCGTTATTTGGAGATGGCAATCGACTTTACCTGCTTGGGGAGGCGGGGGATAGCTCATTAGGTGCAGCAAACAGCTGTAATAATATGCCAGATTCCCTTTGTTTGGAGATGGAGATCCACGGTCTTTGGCATAGGTCGCTACATGGAACAAAAAACTACATTCCCCTTATTTGGAGATGACATGGTGACATCCACCTTACTTTGGATGGTTCCCTGCAGATAGCAGAAAGCTACAGATGTGAACATGAGAGAGATGTTCTGGACACATAATCAATGCGATGGGACTTATAAACGGGTGGCCACGTGATCAGTGAGCTGCATCGAATCGGTCACTGTTATCGGTGAGAGAAAACAAGGGAATAGTCAACAGAGGGGGAGAAGAAAGAGAAATAAGCTGAATCAAGAACCCTTGCAATTGAATACTTAAGTGCAAACATGCATTTTGTTGGAATTGTGTGGGTACGCAAGACATACTATCCAAAACATAACGAGAGAATACAAAGCAAGAAAGGAGCTATCTAAAACATAAGAGAGCAGAGAAAAATATTGACTGAAGAAGCCTTGAATTTGAAGACGAAAGTACAGTGACCAACACAATATATAAACTCATCAATGTTTGGGGGTATGCCGCTTTAGGCACATTGCAGAGCATGCTGAAATGTTCCACATGGCACAAGACTCCAGAGATGAGGCTTTTGTAACGCATACCTTTCAGGCAACAATTCTCAAGAATCATGTGACATGTCACGTGGGAATGCTTATTATTAATATATCCGATAACCGATTAATATGAATGTTCAAAGACAGGAAAGGAAGTAAACGTTAATTTTATATTAACTAGCAGTAAGATGTCCTTAAAACATGCATCGTTCTACAAAATATACCTTGGAGATTGCCAGCCATTTTGACAAATTTTTGGCAGCGCAAATTTATGGCAGAAGAATAAAACATTTAACTTCGTCCCAAAACATTCACCAAAATAGTCATGAAACACAAATTTTACAAAGAAATGTTCATTCTAATTAATGTGCCATAAATAACGTATATGCAAAGCTTGCAAGAATTGTTGCCATTCGATTGTCTCGGCTGAAAGAAAATTCTTCGCCATCAGTGACAAGATGAAAGAGATCTCACTCTTTGCATCATTGCTCTGTATAAATCTCAGGATGCGCACTTACATTTTTTATTTCTGCCAATATTCTGTAAAAAATTTGATATAATTCTCTAACATTTATCATAAGCATGCCATTTTCAACAACTATGCCATCTGATGCAGAGGAGTCGGTCATCTGATATTCCCCTGGATCAAATGGATATCATAAGAAAATACTGGAGGCATCATCAATGGTAAGACAATTTCTAGCATTAAACGTGCAGATCCAAGTCTGCTAGTAAACCCTCAGGTGGCCGTGGTGCATTTGTGCTGTGATTCAACTACTCAGATAAATCAGCTGCTTTGTACAGGCACCATCACCTGACAGACAACTTAGATCCCTATCTGCAAGTATAGCCCAGGGACGGCCGTGGTGCATTTAAGCCGTGCCTCAACTAGTCAAACAAATCAGCTGTTTCTTTGTACAAATGCTCTTATCAGTTTAAGTTGGGGGTTCTAAGATTAAGCTTTAATATACTTACTCTACGCAGGACTCTATCAATAGCAATGTCAAAAGCATCTTTATTCTTCCTAAAGCTGTTCCCTGAAAATGCATATACGATATTAGGAATCAATCGAATGATAGTTCCTCGCATTCGTTTCACTTGCTCCTCAGGAATAGCCATCAAGACGTCTTTTATTTTCAAGCCGCTCCTGACAGCATTTTTGGGAATGAATACAGAGTAGCTCGCCTCCTCTGCAGGCAGATGCCATTTGTATTGCCAGTATGCGCTCTGGTTCCAAAAAAACACGGGAATGCACCCTGCCAAAAGAGCGTCAAACGTGGATTTGCGAGTGAAACTATCTCCACGAGGCTGCAAACAAAAAGTGGAACCCAAAAATAGCTCCATCACCGCCTGTGGCGTATCGCAGAGCTTCCCGGAGCAGTTCAAAGATTTGCAACTTCCAGATTCCAAACATTGATCCATTAGAGTTGCTCTGAAATCATTAGGATAGGCTTGCCTCGGAGCTCCCGCAAAACTGAAAAGAAGCGATCTCTTACTCTTTTTCACCTGGTCCTGCCACAGTGCGACCTCCCGATCGCTGGTGGGATGAAAACTTGTTGGATATGGCACTGCCACCTCCTGCTCATCCCAAGGATTTCTCTCTATCAAAAGACGTGTTACGTTCTTCATGCCAGGCATGTAAATAAAGCTGCTTCCCCAATCTGCTTCCCTTGTTCTTCTGAAGTCCCATGTAATCCTCCCGATCATCAGAAAATGATCCCATCCGCCATGCCTTCTCCAATAATATTGCCCGTTCAACCAGTCCAGCAGCTGCTTGCTCAGTCTATCTCTCTGCTGAGCTGATGATGAGGGCAAAAAAATGTAACGGCAGATGTCAAGACCTGCATAGAAAGGAATATAAAACGCTGTGGCTAATTCTGGATCATCAGTGATGCACGGATGTCGACGAAGCCTACTATGAAAGATAACCTCGGTTGTGAACTGATCCGTATTGTACCACGAGTTGCTCGCTGCCAGCCCCACACCATCCACTCGCGGTCCCAAACCTGCATTAGACAAAGCAGGGCAGACAGATCTCCACGGATTGATAGTTGAACAATTGCCAACAAGCTCGACATTGAATTCAGGGGGCAAGTCATATATGAAGATGCGCGGCCCAGAGCAAATCTCAAGTGGGCGCTCTATCTGCGAGAGCGACGGCGCGGCTTGGTAGTTCCATAACCAGGGCAGGCAAGGAGGAGCTTTACGCACAAGCAGCAGCACAAGGAGCTGAAGCAGAAGCAGCCCACACAGGAGCTGCAAGGGTATAGTAGGGCGAGAAGCTCCTGGACTGTGAGGAGGAGACAACAGTGATCGCACCTTGCTCTTGGGAAAACAAACTGAACCCACCGACTCCATTGCTCCTAGCAGAGGGGGGGACTTTCTGAAAGTCATGTCACTCATGGCTCTTGCCTGGTTCTTAAGCGAATAGACAAAGCGTAGATCATAGCGACAGCGATGGTCTGAAAGCCCTGGATCGGAACTGGCGCTGCTCCATTTTGCTCTGAGAAAAAGCCCAGAAGAAGCTCCAGGGGAAGAGACAGAGCGCAATCACCTGCACCATTCACGGGTATGTAAGCATAAAAGAAACAATTCCTTTCTGTGTCTTGTTTATTCGACTTTCCTTCATTTCACTCAACAAAGAAAAAGACACTAATTGCCTAGTGCCATTCATTTAGCACTGCTACCAAAGTAGACATGCTTGGGTAGAGTGGTTGATTGCGGCCGACATGTGCAGGCTCAAATCCCAACCGTTGCGTTGTGACATCTTAGGAGCTTGCTCCTCACTTGGCATTGCCCAGATAGCATGTTGTGTATAATCCACTAATGCTTCTTGGTTTCCAAGGGGAGGCTCGAACCTGGGACCAAAGAAACTTTGGATGCCAAGCTAACCAGTTGAGCCAACCCCGTTGGGTATAATCCACTAATGGCGTAACTTTGTATACAAAAAAGAAAAAGAAAAAAGAGTAGACTACAGCTGGAGTCTCCAATATCAACTTCACCAATAGCAATAGCTTTCATTTTTCATACTAATGTTTATGTATAACGGCAACACCTTATAAAGTATCTCTAACTAGATACTTTTATGGTGACCGTAAAGAGTTTTGACACACGTTCCACGTAAGAAGTAGTACTCCACAGGCTCTCATTAGAGAGTGAACCCCAGATGCACCTAGAGTGCATCTGTTGCAGATGTCCCACACCATCCAAGGGGAAAGAAATCTTTTTTCTCCCTTAGCCCCATTCATCACCATTGGATGAAGGGAGTCCAACATTGCAGGTTGCCCTCAGGTGCACTCCTTAAGTAGAACCCTCCAAATGATGTGGTGGATATGTGGCAAGGCCCATAAGCATATAGTGCAAAGTCAACTTCACCAATAGCAATAGCTTCCATTTTTCCTACTAATGTTTATGTATGATGAGAGTTAACCACAATGACAGTGACACCTTATAAGGTATCTCTGACTGACGACTACTTTTATGGTGACCGTAAAGAGTTTGACATACGATACACGTAGGAAGTAGCACTCCATATGATGTGCTAGATATGTGGCAAGGTGCATAAGCATGTAGTGCAATTACTTTGCATTATATGCTTATGCGCCTTGCTGACCATAAAGAGTTTGACAAACGTTACATGTAGGAAGTAGTACTCCATATGATGTGCTTTGCCACATAAGCATGTGGTGCAATTACCTTACACTATAGGCTTATGCGCCTTGTCGATTGTGACTAGCAAGGCACAGGCTCGAATCCCAACCACTACGTAGTGATATCTTAGGAGCTTTCCTCACATGGCGTTACCCACATGGCGTTGCCAGGCTGTATGTTGTATATAACCACCACTAATTGCATAACTCTGTTACAAAAGTAATAATACTTTGTAGTTGTTGCTTCTTTTAGGTATTATGGAATGAGTCGGGCATATGACATTCTGCCCAATAAAGAGTCAAAGGCGAGGGGCCAAGTCTATGATTTTTTACCGAACAGAATGTCATCTGCCCTATTCATTTCATTGCGTAATGCGTAGTTGCTAACTTTTTCACATGACCATTATGGAATGGAATTTGCATTTGAAAAACATAATCGATGTTTTTGGAGCTGAGATTTTTTCACAGGAGACCATTACGAAGCATAATTTGCATGAAAAACATAATCAATGTTGAACACAATGGGTCGTCCATTCTACTTTTTAAGCAGTCTAAAAAATGGGCAAAAAATGCAGCAACTATGGTCTTCTTAGTGACCTTTGCACTCGATAAAACGGCCATAATATTATGGTGAGGCCATTAGACCGAGTCATATTGTTGAACTAGGTGGCAAGGTCACTAGTAAAGTCTTTTCCAAGCGTAACGGATGGCGAGGAAGGCCATTGTTTACGGTTGAGATTATTTTATGAGTCTCAGTTATGCATCTATATGGGTCATATTATTTATTTTCAAATTTTTTTTATGAGAAGAACGTTCTTGTGAAAAATTTATGTACTTAAAATCTCATAATATGCCAAAAATTGGTGAGGTTATTTTTAAATTTCATAAAGATTGCATAATATGCCAAGAAAATAGGTGAGGTCCTTCTTCACTTTCCATAATATGGTATCTAGAGTTTTACAGCCATCCTATGTTCACACATTCTGACAAACATGAATTCCAAGCACAAAGTCTTGACGAATCAAGATCTTTCTAATTTTCAATGCTCTTCAATAAAAAGAAGTAATTTTTCAATCAAATCTTCTACGTTTTCAAAGCATCATAGGTATGAAGGGGAGCCAAATCTTTCTGCACTATTTTTTTCTTAATCAGTAATTTGTTTTACACGTGCTAAGCACTGAATCTTGAGAACAAAGGCTCTCTCTCTCTCTCTCTCTCTCTCTCTCTCTCTCTCTCTCTCTCTCTCCAACATATATTTGGCCCAAAATTTTTGAAGCAAGCATGTATACACATTTAACATAGCATCACAAAACCGATTGCAAAATTGGCAATTCCCATGGATCAATTGATTGATCAAATCATAGAAAGAAAAAAGTAGGAAGAAGTCTCCACACAAGCATCACAAACATGGTGTATTAAAGTTCAAAGTGATATTAAATACTAATTAGAGCTCCGAGTAGTTACTAGCCCATCAGTCAAGTGGTGTAGAGAGAGAAATACCATAAATGGTACTTCACTTCAATATGTTTTGTCCTAACATAAAAGCTTTGTTAATATTCTATTTATATATTTTCTCAAATTTTGCTTACACATGGACCAGTCAAAACACTTAAATTTGAAATCTACGTAACATAGATCATTAAAATTGAAAAAAAAAAATCTCTTAATAATGCTATAATTCCACGTCGGGGCTTTCCAACAGTATCTACATGACTTACTTCCAAACTACCGTTCAAAAGTTATAGCCAGTCAAAATTTAAAAAAAAAAAAGAGTCAAATATTGCTTCTGTGCGTAGATAGAGTATGTTCTCTATCCGCACACATAAGCGATATTTGGTCGAAAGGGTCCTTTATCCATGCACATACGAGGTATTGGGTTTTTTTTTTTAAAATTTTGATCGGCTATAACTTGTAAACGGTTGCTTGAAAGTAGGTCATCTAGGGTACCGTTGGAAAACTCTCGTCGAGCACATTCCAACGATATAATTTTTGTCTCAATCGGACTATGGTTAAAAAAGTTATACATTTTTTAATGAACTGCAAGCGGTAATGTACATAGAATGGTTAAGCATCGAAAATAGTGAGGGCAGAAATGAAAAAGCATTTGGGCAAAAAATAATTTTATTTAGGTAATTTACATTATTAAACTTTGTCAATCTACGTGGCATCTTTTATGGGATCTTTTTTGGATTCAAAATTCCTCTAATGATTATTTGCTAATTGTATGCCACTTTGGTTGTCAATAAAAATGGTTGCACTTTGTGTTTGTCTCATACCAATCTCACTGAATAGCTGTCATAGTCATTCTACCTCTTGAGTTGTTGAGCGCAATGCTTTATATTTACGCATGTGTGTGTGTATGCATGTATGTGTGTATGTATGTGTGTCTATGTATGTTATGGAATATCTAGTTGGTTGAATACAACTTGCATATAGATTGTAGACTTAGAAATAGCAATAATATGCTTGTAGAAACTCGTGGCATATCACATGCATTTATTGTAAGTGATCCATAGTGACATGCAAGGCATGCACAAAGTGAAATGGACACATGCATGATGATTTGTACAATTCTAGTTAGAAGTAGGACACTTGGTAAAAGTAGGTAGAGATACATGCATGAGATGTGACAAATGTCACTTAGACTCTAGTTTCCACTTTAGTTGTGATTGAAAGGTGGATGGATGTGGTTCTACCTCGAGCTACATATGTGTGTATGCATAAGCATGTGTGTGCGTGTGTATGCATGTATGTGTGTGTGCATGTGTGTGTATGCATGTATGTGTGTATGCATAAGCATGTGTGTGTATGCATGTACGTGGTGTAAGCATGTGTGTGTGTGTGTGTCTGCATGTATGTGTGTAAGCATGTGTACGTGTATGCATAAATCCAACTCAAAAATTGAACTTAAAAAAATAACACAACATAAATTTCATATTAGAAATTTTTAATACATGGACAACAAATCAAGTGATTAATTCACATAACAAAACCTGCGAACACACTAGGTTCTCTAGCATTGCCTCCAAGGCATTAGGTCTGACAACACTGACATTCCTATAAGCACAACTCACATTACTAATCAACATCTCTACATCTAGAACCAACCGTTTTGTTGTGGAAGAAAATATCCACGCTTTTGCTGGAGGTATAAAAAATCTGTCCAGTTCTTAATCAGCCACACAACACTACAGATGTACACCTCACTGCCATAAAAAAACATATTCATCAAATTGCGCACAAATGTTCTGTGATTTACCACAATATTCACCATCTGCAACAACAAGAACAATGTCAGTCAAACTGATGTTCTCAACATACTACCAATCATAACAACAACATAACTTATATATACCAATCCTCATGAATCATAAGCTCCGCCCAAGTACTATAACACTTCCGAATACACAATATTTTGTGTAAACCTCGCCATTTCTTCCTCATCTGTAAATCGACCATCAATATCTCTAATCAGTGTTTGCACACTTGTTGCATTTCACACTCGTGATAGTGCCAAATACGGGACATGGCAAATACAATCCAATAGTGTCCATAGTCTATCCTTGTGTCTTGTTTATTGTCATGGCGATAACAGCTCTGATAGGAAATTGTACTCTTTGCAATTCAAACGACAAATCCGAATTGCTCGGGACTAAAGGAATTTGTGGAATGAGAACTCTACTCCCTATATTCTTCCCACTCACTATCTCCACTTCTATGACCTGTCTGCCCAATCTACGAATGATAAGTCTCGTACCATTGCACAATCCCTTGTGCGACGCTATCGACCGCAACAACATCACTATTATCCCAACCTTTAATGCCAACTTATGTGGAGGGCATTCTCTCGGTTGCAAGCTGTACTCTACTGGGTACCCATCACAGTCATCATGCTCAACCACGTTATCAGCACTATAAAACATGCAAGCATCATCATGAAGTTGCTCAACTTTCAAATTAATATCATCCACGTCTTCATTCAATGGGGTCAATATTGCACGTTCGTGATACCAAATTATTCTTCAGTTCGAATCAATTTGTTTCGGTATCAGAGAATTGATTCCCACAACACTGTATCTTTCTCTTAACGACAATCGAATCATCGATAGTCTAAAGTTCCAAATTGATTCTCAAAGTAAAGTCGGTCTTATCACAGACAAGCTGAATGGATCCAATTATCATTTATGGAAATTTAAGATGAAGACCTTGCTAATTGCCAACAAGTTGTGGGATATTGTTACAAGTATCGAAGTGAAGCCTGAAGACGACACATGCGACTTGAAATGGAAGTCATAGGATGGTAAAGCTTTCGCACTTATTATCCTCAATATATCAGATACTCAAATTGGCCATATAGCTGAAGCCAGAACTTCGAAAGAAGTTTGGGACATCCTGAGCTCACTATATGATGTGAGAGATGTAACTACTAAGTTACATCTTCGAAGAAAATTCTTCAGACTCAAGATGTCGAATAATGATTCTCTTCAGAATCATATTAACTAGTTTAAGAATCTCTTGCAACAGATGGCCACTGTCGGATCAGTCATAGACGATCAAGATGCAAGTATGACATTGCTTTCAAGCCCGCACTCTACATATGAGAACTGAGTGATGATCATCATGACACACTCAGATTTAACTCTTACCAGAGTTATCACTATGTTGCTGCAAGAAGATAATCGAAGAAGTCAAGACACTTCGTCTATCTCTTCGTCTCATGCTCTGTATGTCAACAAGGGCTCAAAACGACAGAAGCAGAAAAGCTCCAAGCAGTCTACATCGAATTAGAAACAGACTCAAGGTCAAGAACAATCATCAAATCCACATTCATCGAAGAAGATATTTTGCAAGTATTACAAATGCAATAACCATGAGATCCAAGATTACCAGATTCTCAAAGCAAAAATTGCAGCCAAGCAACCTGATCAACAAGCAAATACTGTTATAGCACCTCCTGAAGTTGAAATGGTGGAAGGACCCTTACTACAACTTTTTTGCGTCGCTGGTGTCCAAGGGTCCACGTCACCGACGTGCGGCTTGCCGCTATGCCAATTGGTCAGTTTGGCGACCACTATGCTTTGGGTTTCATGTGTGGAATTTGGGTGTAAAGCACGGGTGGTTAGTTGTCGGTGCGGGATAGCTGCCGATCGTTTAGCTATAAGGGCTATCGACCAGATTTGGTGGGGCGTTATTGAGGCAATGTGCTGCTTAATGGTGAAAGCACAGATGGTTGGATGGATGTTTCCCGGTGGGCTGATTTTGTGATAGATTTGTGTGCGTGCGGCTAGGCAAAGATCCTACGTCCGGTCTCAAGGGGGATGTGACTTGAGAGGGATCCTCTGTGTTTGCTTCGGTTTGTTTGTTTGTTTGTTGTGTGCTTGCCCGGACCTGAATAACCCCTGATTCCTACTTGGTTCTCAGGTGATTCGATCATGCTCATTTGAGGAGGAGATACTTTTGTATTGAAGCTGACTTAATAAAGAAGAAAAAAGAGCTGTGGGGCCCAGTGTGCAAAGGGGAGAGCTTTCAAAAAGAGAAGGAAAACATACTAGTGGAAGTGCACCTCTTACCAGGATGGATGACCACCTTGATGAATCGCGAGCATTAACAGATGGGGAAGAGCAAGGCCGAGAATATGGCTCCCGCTTGCATCGAGATGGCACCAAATCCAAATCAAGAAAGAAAGAGCGTATGCACGCCCCAGTGGTACCTCCTCAAGAAGAAATTGGTGCCCCTTCTGGACCGGCACCAAGAGATGAACCTGTGTCAGAGGCGCACCAAGACCTCTTTGATGTGAAGATGCGCCAATACCTATCCAGCACAATGGTGGCTATGCTTAGTGAGGTAAAGAAGGACACAGAAATAGAAAGGAAAGAATGGCAAGCATCCATGCAAGCCATGAACCATAGCCAATTTGACCTCGCTAGAGAACTGAGAGACGAGCTAACACAGCTCAAAGCTAGGTTTGAGGAGCTGGAGACCACAAGAGGGAATGCAGGGATGCCTCCTCCACTCAAACCAAGGGATACTCTGGCACGAAAAGTAGAAGGCCCAAAGAAGACTGCTAAAGTAAAAGCACCGCCTACTTTCAAAGGGGAGCATGACGTTCAAGTTGTGGAGGATTGGTTGTTTCACATGGACCATTACTTCTGCTTGATGAATACCCTTGAAGAAGAGAGAGCGGACTTGGCATTAGCATATTTTGAGGGTTACACAACAAATTGGTACCGAGTGGCAGAGATGCAGTTCTGGATATGGGATGCATTCAAAAATGCGCTACGAGAGGAGTTCATACCCAAAGATTCACACATGAGGCTGAGGGCAGAATTATCAGGACTCAAGCAAAAAGGTTCACTACGAGAGTACCTAAACAAATTCAGACAGAGCGTATGGGTAATTGAAGATATGTCGAAAGCCGATAAGACCCAGTACTTCTTGTCTGGAATGCAGACATGGACCCGACGAGCAATAGACAACTACATGCCCAATGACTTTAACTCAACTATTCGGGCAGCTGAAATGGTTTGAAATTATGAGATCACGTTGGCACCAACTGCTCCCTCAATGGCAACAAAGGTACTAAGTGGATCCATACCGAGTCCAAGCTTCTTCCCAAGGGGGGACTCAACTTCAAATGGTAACCAAGCCTCAGGTAGCGTGAACAAATTCTTAGCAAGAACAGAGTTTGGCAACCAAGGCAATAACGGAGGGAATACCTTCCAGAGGAGGAGCAACTTTGGCCCTGCAGCTAGTCATGGCAATAGCTCACTGTGAAAAACTCAGATCCAAAAGATGCTAAAGTTTCATAAAGATCTTGGCCATGGAAGTTATGCACATCTAGATTGAAAAAATGATAGAAATTGTGATGTTAAGCATACTAAACATCAACTAAACATCAAAATCTGATCATAAGCTTCCACAAACAGAAACTTGCTGTCCCTGTCCGTACTTCAGAGCCTACAACCTGCATTTCACACGTGTGAAGCCATAGCAACAAAGAAATCACAATTCTAGTGGCTAGAATGCAAGATATGAACAAAAAAGTGAGAGAGAAGAAGATGGACCTTCAAAGAGCATAACATTCATTCAATAGAATGAAAATGAGATGTGTACATACTCGTGGAGATGGCTATTTATAGCAGCCATAGTGCCTCTTGGCCACTTGTCTTATGATAGGCTAAAATTGGGGTCCAATAGGATTCACCCATATACCTAGAAATTTGGTCAAATAGGAATGCACCAAATTATGAGCCAATAGAAGAGCTCCACACTCGACCTCCTCTAATTAATGTGACCTCAAAAGTAGTGTACACATACTTTGGGCCTCTACATACATGTATGAACCTATCTCTAACTTTTATTTGGCCATAGGCCTACAAAATCTCAAGTTAGGAAAATACTACTAGTTGACAATTTTTCACACTCACCAACAGTGGGCAGTTCCCTACGCTGCTTTAATTGTCAACAACAAGGTCACTCGTGGAGGTCGTGCCCCAAACCATTAAATAAACAAATCATGGCGGCGACTGAAGTGTTTGATAAGATAAAAAGAGAGGCGTCTGATCAAGCGGACTGTGAACAAGACAACGAAGAAGACCCAGAAGTAGATCTGACGGATTCCGACCTGAATGCCTTACAACAAATAGGGGCACTTGCGGCTTATCGGGAACATCTCATGGCGAATCCTACAAAAGGGTCAAAGTTGTTGTACCTCAAAGGCTACATCCAAGGCAAGATCATTCACTTCATGGTGGATCTGGGAGCATCACATAACTACTTGTCAGAAAGTTTGGCAGAGGAATTGGGCATTCAATGTGAAGAAAATGCGCCCTATCTGTGTGGAGACTGCCAAAGGCACAATGACAACTTGTAGATTGGCCCATGCCGTGAGTCTTAAGTTCTAGTTTGGCCCTAATGAGGACATCAGCTTTTTCAAACGAGGGGAGGATGTTGTAAAGATGACTCGGGTGCACCCAGTGTGCCCTGTAAGACTCTAAGGGGTGACGCTCTTCTTGGTCCCAAAGCAAGTTAGAAAGTCAAGGACTGAGCCTCCGACCTGTGGTGAGCCAGCCAAGTAGTCACAAGTCATGAGCTTGCTCTGGAGCTCGAGTCATGGCCTAGTGAGGAGTCAAGTTGATTTTGCTGCCGAGACGGCTCCTGGGACCCATGTCGAGAGCCAGACTGATTCTGCCAGGCTTGCCAGGCTTAATCAGCAAAATAAAAACTAAGTCCAGAAAAGCGTGCTTTACCAGAAAGCACTATATTCTAGGACAGAGGGGGCGCACCGAATCACACCAGAACTATAGGGGGAGTCCGGCAAACAGAAACTTGGGCAGCTCAACCAACGCCAGGAATCCAGTCGCCAGGTCTCAGTGCCCTCTACCAGCACGAGTCAGGCACAATGCCCAGCATGTGTTGGTGGCCCCGAGACCAGTCAGTCTATATATGAATGTAACCTCTTCCAAATTTAATAAAGTTGATCCTTGGGGATGATTACAATTTCGGTTTCGCTTCCGGGGCTGGTCCAAGTGGAAGGACCCTTACTACAACCTTTTTGCGTCGTCGGTGTCCAAGGGTCCACGTCACCAATGTGTGGCTCGTCGCTATGCCAATTGGTCAGTTTGGCGACCACTATGCCTTGGGTTTCATGTGTGGCTTGTCTTTGCCTTTGGTTACCTTTTGGGGAGGGATTCTGAGTTGGCTTTCGTGTTGGTTGGGATTCCAGTTTTCTTAAGTCTGAATGGTTAAGCTTGTTACGTAAGTGCATGATGAATTAATGTTAGACTTAAGCGCGTGTTAGGAAAACCGCTCAAGTCCCAGTGCCCTTTGAGACGCCGGCGCAACATTGACCAAGGTCAAAGAACAACATGATATCGATTCTTGGTATTTGGACTCAGGTGCATCATAGCACATGACTCACCATCGACACTGGTTCCATGACTACAAGTCATACACCCATCCTACAGTTGTGCAACTTGGAGACAACTTGACTCATACTATCGAGGGTGTGGGAACAGCCAAAGTCAAATTCCAGAAAGGTGATATAATGTTTTTGTCCAATGTTCTTCACATTCCAAATCTAATCAAAAACCTGCTCTCAGTTAGCAAAATCACAAATTCGGATCAGAGGGTCGAATTCGATAGACAGGGCTACACTATTTTTGACAAATCTAAGAAAGTTATTGCTTTCAGTAGAAGGTGTGGCCATTTGTACAAAATCAATCACTCCTATTCTACAAGTAGTCAAGCTCTTTTTACTTCAACTTCTGAATCAACTGAGATGCTTTGGCATTTCAGATTAGGCCATTTAAATTCCAGTTGTATTCAGCAAATGTCAAAACAGAATTTGGTACAAGATCTACCCTTCATTAGCAAATTGAATTCTTCATGTGAAAGTTGTATTTCCAGCAAGCATGCTAGAATTCCAGTCGCTTCCGATTCAGTTTGTTCTTCTAAAAGTTCATTAGATCTTGTAGACATGGACATTTGTGGTCTAATGCAGACTATTTCCACAGGGGGAGCTGTCTATTTGCTGACTATCATTGATGACTTCTCTCGAAGGACTGCAACATATTTCTTGTAGAACAAATCCGAGACTCTCAAGTTCTTCATGCAGTTCAAGGCATCATCAGAAAAATCGACCCAAAGAAGAATCAAAGCTCTACGCTCTGATGTAGGGGGAGTATTTATCTCCACCGAGTTCAAAGCTTTCTGCAAGGCCAATCGACATTTTCAACAATATTCAGCCAACGACTCACCTCAATCCAATGGTGTAGCTCAAAGGAAGAATCTAACACTCATCGCAAGTGCAAAGAGCATGCTGGCCCATGCCTCTCTTCCAAAGAAATTCTGGACAGAAGCTGCTACTACAGTAGCCTACTTTCAAAATCGATCCATCTCAGAGGCTCTGAATGGCAAGACACCTTATGAGGTGTGAACAGGATCAAAGCCATCACTCACAAATATTCGCCTACTCACAAATCCCTGTTGATCTAAGTAGGAAGCTAGACAACACTAGAAAAAGGTCGATCTTCATCAGCTATTCCTCAGACCATCAGACATACAAGCTCTTCAATCTGGACTCTCAGAAGACCTTCATGAGCATAAATATCATTTTTGTGGAAGATCAGTTTATCGACCACAAGGAAAAAGCTACTTCGAATTCAGATCCTAGAATCGACACCAACAGCTCCGAACAACTCAAGACTGATCAGAAGATCGATACTGACACTGACAATGACTCTGACAATGAGGCAGTCCCTCAGCAAAACAAATCGCATAAGAGGATTGCAGTTCAACCCAAAAGATCGAACCGATCAAGACAACCTCCATCCCGATTTACAGATGATACGACCTACTACTTTGTGTAGGAATCAAACGTTGTTTCACATGCAATGTCAACACTTGATGTTGATCAAGAGAAGACCAATGCATCTTTTAACAAGAATGGTTTTATTCCAAACTCAACAGACTCAAATTTTTATTTTCAATTTGTATCGAATACCTTGATAATCATCATCTTTTATGTAGATGTTGTGTTACTATTTAATAACACTCTGAATTTATTGAAGGATTCAAAATGCATGTTAGCTCTATCAAAAGGAGCATCATCTCAGATTTAACGATATGTTAAAATTGAAGTTCAAATTTTTTCAGGATCCACATAAAGAGGGAGTGTTAGATTTCTTATGCTCAGCCTTAAACAAATCGTTCAAGTAATGAGCATCCTGAAAACCGAAGGGCGACTACATGTTTTCGGACCTTCGCACTTTTTTCCCTTTGAGATTTTTTGTCTTAACCATTTCTTTAGGCACCTTTGCGGGTGACACAGTGGCCAAGCGGCCAAAATGCCTTGGAACCATTTTTAGGCACCTTCGCCTTTTTCGCCCCTTCACAAAAAATGCGACAAAGTGGCCAGAATGCCTTAGAAACCATTTTAAGGCACCTTCGGCTTTCTCGCCTTCTTTGCTGCCTTTAGTCTAAGGCACCTTCGGCTTTTTTGCTACCTTTGGTCTAAGGCACCTTCGCCTTCTTTGCTGCCTTTAGTCTAAGACACATTCACCTTCTTCGTTGCCTTCAGTCTAAGGCACCTTCGGCTTTTTTGCCTTTTTCGCCTTCTTCATTGCCTTCAGTCTAACGATGCCTTCGTGATTTACATACCTTAAGTCTAAGGCCACTTTCAGGATTTGCATACCTTCAATCTAAGGGCACCTTTGGGTTTTTCGGGTTTTTCGCATTTTTGCTACATTGGCAGACCGACGTCGCCAACTTGTCATCAATCCTAAAACAGCTGGAGAAACAAATATCCTAAGGACAGTTACCATCTATGTACAGATGCAAAACTTGAGTAAATGGCAGTTAAGGCATAAGATATTTTTCTCTCGACACTTGTAAATATATATACTAGTTGAATCAAGCTATGTAAGCGTTAATTGAATTTCTTTTTCAATTAGAGTTATCTGTAGCCAGCATTATCATGCTCAGCAAGCTGAAGTTATTACTTTAAGCGATTGTACTCACTGTTGATATTAATCAAAGTGCAATTTTTGTCTCACTACTGCGTTGTTCATTTGTGCAATCTGTATAAATCATTCTACTTGAATATTTTTGCTGCTAACTATTGCATTTCCGTTCCTACACACTGCGCTCAAAGCCTCAAGCTTTTGCTGTCACTCACACCCACGATTTTACGACATTTTCAACAAAGAAGGATCTCTCCACACCATCGGCAGCCACAATGCCAGGGAAAGGAAAGAAGAGGTTGGGCCCACTATATTCTAGCCCAATCCCTTTATAGAACCTGCCGCTACATCACCAGAAGCTGCCACAATGCCAAAAGATGAAAAGACAGCAACTCCAAAGCCTCAAAGGAAGACATCAACTCCTGAAGCCGACAACAAGTGAAGTCACAAGGTGTACAGGGAGTAGAAGGATTGCTATCCGACTTTGAGCTAAAGGACAAGCCAAGAAAAGGAGACTAGGGCAAGGAGAACAAAAGCTTCGAAGCACACATAAAGAATCCATATTGGTTGCCCAAAAGTCAAATAACAGTGGAAGACCCCTCTCCCAAGGAGCAATCAGAAGAGTTTCAGAGAAGTATAGAGCCTTAGAGAGAGGAGGACTTGAAGAGATAGACCCATCACAGTATAGAAAGAGAAAGCAGCTAGTCCAAGCGCTAAGCCCACAACCAACATGGAGAGAGCTATGCTTAGTTATGTTTAATAACCGACAAAGACATGCTACAAGAAATCAGCCAATCCAGTAGTTAGAGCTTGGTGCACAACTTATCTATTGGAGCTCGATGGCTACTAGAATAAAGAGATGCCCTCATTGGAGCTAAATGTGAACTAGCCATTGCAAATGGAAGAAGATCACCTGACAATGGCAAGACTACACTATAGAGGGACAATCACATTGACAAAATATGCCTTGTTGATTGAGTCCTGGGAACAGAATAGGCTCATTTAGTACATGAGAAAATACTTAAACCCATGCCTTATGATTGTAAAATAAGATGGCTAGCATTCGAATCAATTGGGAGCCAGCTAGAGAGAAAAAGGATGGATCTCAAGGATCAGAAAGAAAAGGAGCACCAAGAGACCTTGAAGATGGCGGGTCTATTAAAAATGATTGCTCAAGGAAGTAGTGGGTAAGAAATTGTAGTTACGAAAGCAATTTTAGATCAATGCTTTTCCAGTTGAACAATCACCACTCCGCCACCCAACAATAAGCATGGGTCACATCAGTTCAAAGGCATTCTTAACGCTAGTAAAAAATTATGGGATTCCTCCTTACTAAGCTCATGCACATAAATGCAACACAGTCAACCAAGATCGGAAGCAATCTACGAACATCTTCCACGATAGATTCTTTATTGGACTACAAAAGATATCACAATCCACTGATCAACAAAACTTGCCTGATCTATCTTCAAGTTCTACAAGTGTATTCATTAGATAGGAGGGTGAACGAGTTCCTTCTCAGAGGCAAATTGTAAGAAGAACTCCCCAGAAAATTGAAATTCAAATGGAAATGATGTTCACAACGATGTCATTTGTACACATTTCCCTAGCTTACGCAAATGACTTCAACATTCAACCTGGATCCGAAATGGTCAAGTATCTTATTGCAAATATTTCTAGATGTCAGAAGGTCAAGACTAAGATCCATCTTCCCAACAAGATGGAAAGGATCTCATCCCACCCATATCACCAAAATAAGCAATTGGTTCTATGTAAGCAATACAAAATCCATGCTTTTCCAATTGTACAACCACCACTGAAGCAATGAAAAGCTTTAGGTAAGAAATCACTAGCTAAGGGACAACCATAGTGGTCATTAGGGTTAGGTCAATTAGGATACTCTCTAGTTGGGAGAAGCCTTAGAGAGCTAACCTAGGACATTCCTTAGTTGGGAGACTGCCTTAAGGAACTAGTTTAGGTCATTTTCTCTCTCTAGAAGGGTGAGCCTTAGAGGTTTTGTTATGCAAGAGAACATAGAATGGAGTGGATCAAACCCCACCACCACTATACTTCAATGTCTTTTAGGAACCCTCTCTCCTCTAGTTGTGTAGCCATAGTGGAAGAGATATCCTAACCCTACTAGTTGGGGGAAGCCATAGTAGGAGTTGGAACCCTAAAAGACAACAGTCCCAACCCTCCTTGGATGTGGTACACGAGCCAATATCACACAACAATTCATTTGAAACATTTATCTTTATGATATGTAGAGCCATCCTAGCTCTCTTTTTGTACTTTTGGACCTCTTGGAGCTCTTGATCCTCAAGGCCTAGTACAATCTTCATCACATCTTGGAGCACCAAAATGGACTCCATTCTAGCCTTCCAAATAGAATAGTTGGAGGTAGATAGTCTCTCACTAGATTCCAATAGAAAGGAACCCATAGATGCCATGTAATAGTGAAGACTCCTTGTGATTTAGACAATAAAATGTTGCTTCTCTCTCACTATAGGATCCTTGAAAGGTGTACTACCGACTCCTATTCAAGATCTTGCAACAAAATGTGAGATGGATCTCACTAGCTCTACCAATCTCTCTCAAAACTAGATCAACCTCTCATCAATTGATGGAGTATAGGCAAAGTTTGGGTCAAACTATCTTTGGCACATGTGAAACACTCCAAGAATCCACAAATCACTCAAATACAAGCCAATTGTATGAAAGAAAGTGGCTATGACCTCAAAATGATGACTAGATCTCAAATAGATGACATTGGCAAGCCTCTTCTTGAATTTTTTGGTCAAACTAGCAAGATATGATCAAACCAAATGTGTCCACACAAGTCTAAGTGCCCTACCTAACCCTCTTCAAAAGCTTATAACTTTTGATTGGCACTACCAAATGGATTGAAACAAATTGCTACAAAACTAGACAAAACTAGCTTTCAAACAAGCTATCTAGCACCAAATGTGGATCTAACTTGGAAGAGAACTTTCCAAATGAACTTGGCTGTACTTCATAGGTGCCTGAGTAGGGAATTCCGTACAGTACCTAAAATGATTCAATCATTATGATAATGAACCCTCTTGATCCAAATTTGCTTGAGATAGCATGGGAGATGCAATCAACACTCTCTAGATCTTGATTTTCATGAAAATTTTGAAACTATGGATGATAGATGCATCAAAATCTTAACCTGGCTTTGATACCATGTGAAAATTCACAAATGTGGGAATGTCCTAATGTGTGAAATTGATCTCCTACGCTTGGCTCATGCACTATAGATCACCTATTGATTGAAATCCAAGATCAATGACAAGATCCAAGGCAAAAAGACCATTTTACATGCATTCATTCATTACCAAAAGAGGTTTCACACGCGTGGAAGACTTCATGAAATAAACTAAGTCCCAACAAGCTCCTCTCCTCGGGTAGAGAGGGAAAATACCACTTTTGGGCTCATCTAGAGAGAGAAGACAATACAAGCAAAATTGGCAAATCTCCAAATCATAGATCTCTCATACATTAATGAAGGGAATGAAAGTACATATAGAAACTCATGGAGATCCATGCTTGAATCCTATTGGATGAGTGACTTCACATTCTTTGATTATGGTTGGGCCCTTCTACCAATTTTCTTACTTATGATTGGACCCTTTGACTTTTTCCACCACATAGGGTGCACCACTCATCAAATCTAGGCTTGACATGTGTCACAAGCCTAACTACTTCAAGTTTGCATCACAATCTACTTTTGGCCAAATTGAGGCCTTACATGTGGATTGGACCATTTTGACCTCTATGCCAAATTTGGCCCTATCAAGGTCCTACACCAAGATGCTTGATACAAAATTTTTGTGATACCCTTAATTTTAACATGACTAAACTATTTTTACTTTTTCTAGATGTGGGAACATGATCCACACATGTGATATTTTCTCACAAACTAGAAACACAAAAAATATCCAAGATAGATTTTGACAATTTTTCACAAGAAGTCAACCATAAACTTTTAAGGTATCATTTTGAACATTCTATTGGTGTATGATGTGAAATGGTTTGCTTGGTCTACAATTGATTGCGACTGCAGCGGAGCCGTGATGGAAGCAGAACACAAGAGACGATTATGATGTAAACGATGTCTCTACCAACATTAAGAAAAACAATTGTAAACACAGTAATAACTGCGATTTCAGGAACGTGGATTGACTAGGGAATGGAATCAAAAGCTTGTTGTCCTTTGGGTTATTAGAGTAGGAGTTAGAGACTGCCGTAACAGTATGATTGCGAAGCATTAGGCGTCTTGGACAGCCATGCGATCCTCTGTCCCTAATAACTGTGTTTGTGTGCAAGAGAGTGAGAGAGACAATTGCATTCAATCAAGAATGTAATAATTGAATAGTAGCAAATTTGTATAATAGAGAGAATCAGAACACAATACAATAGCGCTGATAAGCGCGTATTCCTACTTACAGATTATGAAACAATGGCTACAGTTCTCTCTCTCTCTCTGTGTGTGTGTGTGTGTGTGTGTGTGTATAAACCACTAACTCTAAGGAGCTAGCTACTTAAGACCTTTTGGTCGTTTGATCACTCTGTGCATCTTCAGATTGTTCAACTCACTACTCTCTATCTCTATTTCTCTTTTTCTTCGCTCAGATACGTATTTATAGTTGTCAGAGTCTTTTGATTTATTGTAATTATAGTTTACAAGATGATTAACAACCATTTAAACAAGATCCGTAAATTCGTTATTGGAGCATCGTGGAGGAGGAGAAGTACAAAGCAACATATCCTCCATATGCGTCGTAGTGCACGGATTAGGCCATGATGGCCGTAGTCTGTCTGCAATTGTTTGAACAACCGCTGGTCGTTCATTCAGATGTTGATCGTTTGCTTTGTAAGTGATCATTTGCTTCCTTCGTTGATAACCGTAAGTGATAACTTACGGAGCTAAACGATGAGATGGGTCAACAAATGTTAGTTGACTTCGTAGGAACTCGCAAATCGTTGTCGCTAATCGACTTCATTGATAAGAGTCCTCCTGCAAAAAAGCAAATGTAGCCAGAGGTTTCTGGTATCTATGTCTCCTGCCCAGTCTGAATCAGAATAGGTAATCAAAGAGAGTGCAGCTTCTGTATTTCCATTGTAACTCAAGGCATAGTGCTTTGAGGCTTGAATGTACTTCAAAACTCTTTGTAGAGCTTTCCAGTGTTGTAGGCCTGGATTGGACATGAATTGCGACAGTGTGCTTACAACATATGCTAGATCAGGTCGTGTGCAAATCATAGAGTACATGAGAGAACCTATGATATATTGATAAGGGTACTTGCACATTTCTTGCTGATCTGCCTTTGTTCTAGGGCACATGTCTTTGGACAACTTGCATCCTGGATCCATAGGAGTGTCTATGGGCTTGCAATCCTCCATGCCGTATTTTTGAAGTACATTAATCAAGTAGGATTGTTGGCTTATGGTGATCCTTCTGCTCGCACGATCTCTATGAATCTCTATTCCAAGTAGGTAATGGACTGGACCTAAATCAGCCATCTCAAACTCTGATGAGAGTAAGGACTTGGTCTCTTGCAGCAACTGATTTGAATTGCTGATCATTAGGGAATCATCAACGTATAGTGCTATTATAACATAGCTTGGCCCCTTTGGTTTTAGATACACATTTGAATCTACAGTGCAGGAGGTAAAGTCGTGCTGCAACAAGAAACGATTTATTCTATCATACCAGGCCCTTGGAGCTTGCTTCAGACCATATAATACCTTATGCAATTTTCACAGTAGATGCTCCTTGCCTTGAGGGATGTAACCTTCTGGTTGATAGATGTAGACATCTTCTTGTATGTATCCTTGTAGGAATGACATCTGGACATCCATCTGGTGAATATCCAGATCTTCTACAACAGATATAGCCAATAAAGTACGAATAGACTGATGTTTTACTACTAGACTGAAGGTCTCAATGTAATCTATCCCATATACTTGTTCAAAGCCCTTAACCACCAACCTAGATTTTCATTTTGATATTGATCCATCTGGTTTAAGCTTCAGCTTGAAGATCCACTTAGAGTCAATTGGCTTTACACCTTTAGGAGGAATGACAAGACTCCAGGTCTTGTTCTTCATTAGAGATTGATACTCAGCATCCATGGCAGCTTTCTATTTTATCTACATCGGGCATTCACAGTGCTTCTGCTACGGTGGCAGGTTCGTCATGACTGATGAAAGCCTGAGGGATGAAGCGGTCAAGCTGCTGTCGTTGGCACACTAATCTTCGAACTGTAGGTGCTTGATCAGACGATTCTCCTTGGTGAATGACTGGGATCATAGTATTTTGCGGTTGAACGATTGTGGGTCTAGGCCCATCGATGATGAGCAGAGCCGTTGGGACGAACTCCGTTGTTTGAACAATCGTAGGTCATAGCCTATCAATGGAAGGTGGAGCTGCTACTACAATCTCTTGCATTGGTTGCTTTTGTTTGAAATCGTAATACTTGTCTTCAAGGAAGACAACATCGTGATTGAGATCTGGCCCATAACCACATCATAAACATGATATGCCTTGTGTGATGCTGAATAGCTTATGAAGATGCTTTTGCAGCTTACTGGATCCAGATTTTTCCTCAGATCAGATGGCACTTGTGCATAGCAGAGACATCCGAATCGTGGTTGGTTCTTTTGCAATATCTGCAAAATAGCTTGGTCTTGGACGATGAGTGACTATATTGTTGCTGTTGTGGTTGTGATGCTGCTGGTTGTTCTGCCTTTGTCTTCTTATCCTTGAAGCCTTTCTTCTTCTTGGATTGCTGCTTGTTTGAATGAGTGCCATGGATTTGGTACTCGTAGATGTGGACAAGCTTTTCTTCCTAACTTCTTCCTTCAACAAACTTGCTATCAATTTTTGGAGAGACAACACAGGGGTATTGCTCAGAAGCAACACTAAATTATCATAAGAGAATGGAAGACTGGCAAAAACTGACATGGTAGAGTCTTCTTCTGAGATAGGGGAACCTATTGCAGCTAGTTGGTTCAGCAATTGTTTGAACTCGTTCAGATGGTCGCTGACTGAGGTGCTTTCACTCATTCTGAGTGTTAGTACCTTCTTCCTCAAGAAGAAATGACTCGAGACATCTGAGGTATCATAGATGCTAGTGAGTGTATCCTATGCTTCTTTGGAAGCATTGTAGTTGAATACATGAGCAATTTGAGTGTCTTTAAGGTTTAGAGATACAATGGCAAGAGCCTTGCCATCCTTGGCTTCCCAAACTGAGAGCTGTTCGGGTTCTGCCGGTCTGGCTATAGAACCGTTGACATATCCCCATAACTCCTTTTCAATCAGGATCATCCTCATTTTGAACTTCCACATGTGGAAGTCATCTCCGTTGAATTTATTGATCAAGCAAGTCTCTTAGGTGCCTTCCATAGTGATCAAAATTATACACAAACAATTTAGAACAACTTTTGGAAAAAGATCTTGGACTCTAGTAATCCACTGAACAGTGCTCTAATACCACTTCTGTTGGTGCATGATGTGAAATGGTCTGCTTGGTCTACGATTAATTGCGACTCCAACAGAGCCATGATGGAAGCAGAAGATTACGATGTAAACAATGTCTCTACCAACATTAAGAAAAACAATTGTGAACACAGTAATAACTGTGATTTCAGGAACATGGATTGACTAGGGAACGAAATCAAAAGCTTGTTGTCCTTTTGGGTTATCATAGTAGAAGTCTAAGGCTGCCGTAATAGTAGGATTGCAAAGCATTAAGTGTCTTGGACAGCCATGCGATTCTCTGTCTCTGATAACCGTGTTTGTGTGCAAGAGAGTGAGAGAGACAATTGCATTCAATCAAGAACATAATAATTGAACAGTAGCAAATCTGTATAATAGAGAAAATCGGAACACAATACGTAGCGCTGATAAGCGCGTATTCCTACTTACAGATTCTGAAACAATGGCTACAGTTCTAGATCTCTCTCTCTCTCTCTCTCTCTCTCTATATATATATATATATATATATATATATATATATATATATATATATATATATATCACTAACTCTAAGGAGCTAGCTACTTAAGACCTTTTGGGCGTTGATCAATCTGTGCATCTACAGATTGTACAACTCAATACTCTCTATGTCTATTTCTCTTTCTCTTCGCTCAGATACATATTTATAGCTGTCAAAGTCTTTTGATTTATTGTAATTACAGTCTACAAGATGATTAACAACCGTTTAAACAAGATCCATAGATCCGTTATTGGAGCATTGTGAAGGGGGATAAGTACAGAGTAGTATCCTCCGTATGCATCGTAGTACAAGGATGTATGCCGTGATGGCCGTAGTCTGTTCGCAATCGTTTGAACAATCGCTGGTCGTTCGTTTAGTTGTTGTCATTTGCTTTGTAAGTGATCATTTGCTCCCTTCGTTGATAACTATAAGTGATAACTTAGGGAGCTAACGATGAGATGGGTCAACAGTTGTTAGTTGACTTTGTAGGAACTCGCAAATCATTGTTGCTGGTCGACTTCGTTGATAACCGTAAGTAGATTGCTTACATTTTTAGACGGTTGAGGAGAATTGACTCTGGTCATGGCTTCCATCGTAGGAGATCGTAAGAAGGTCACTTGCGATGGTCGACGGGATTTTACATTATGTTGCCATCGAAGATTTCACAAGTGCTCGTAGATAGTAACCTACGGGTTTTAACGACTCCTTGCGGTTTGCGGTTTCTTGCGATTTCCAGTTTGAGTCATGTTTCTCCGTACACGTTGATTTAATGGTGCCCTTCGGTCAGACCGTAATGTGGCGATGGCTTTGCATTCTGCCTGATTCAACTTTGCATGTATTTTTGCAGACTGATTCAAAGAGATGGAATTCTTGAGAGTAGGAGGGCGAAGGGATGAGTAGGAGAAGATTAAATTCCAACACATTTAATGTAGCATGTCCTAAACCGTAAGGGTAGTACCTTACGTTCGGTGATTAAAACCAGAAGATTTTTCAGGATGCACCCTTACAAGTCAAGCTACGCCCTAGGGGTCTAAAGGCATACTCCCTAAGATTAAAAGTAGTACCCTAGAGCTAAAGGCAATGTCTTAAAAATTGTTGGTGTTCTAAACCATACCACACCCACCTCTTAGCTGTTAAGGACTATCTAGATGCCGAATTCAATGGGGAAAGAGACGTTAACGAGTTCATAGCATGAATTAGCAACCAGAAGTTTTTACAGAACTGTGACCCTAAAAAGCTAGTGAATCATTGCACCAAAAGTGCTAGCACGCCCTCCTTACAGTCATACTTCTGAGAGCCTCGAAAACTTTCATTGGCTTGGGAGCACGGGGTAAAAGAGGAAGCCCCCAGGATTGGATGTGGTAGGACCTCCGTTACTCACGTAGGGCATAATTACCATCAGTAGTGGTGCCCCTTGACTTTTTTAGGACTCTTTGGCTAGACCAATCCCCTACCAAAAATTTCCCTAATAGGCTGCAAGTCACTAAGTACACCTAGTGAGGTTGTTAAGAAGTTATTATGCATTAATAATGGTGGTCCAGTTGATGTCACCTTGTTTCGTTGAAAGCCAAACATTTTTTATATTGTGAGTTTGGTGAGTTAATTTATGGTAGCGCCCTCAATAGATCATTGGAAAGCAACCAAAGAAGTTTTGAAAATATGTGAAGGAACACCTCATTTTGGTCTAGTTTAATTGGGACGATAGGTTTATGTCGATAATACAAAAACGTGATTAGCCTCATAATATTAACACAGAGAAGATTTAGATATGAAATCCATATTCAAATGACTATCCCTATTTAATATGCGAAGAAACTGCTATACCTGAAATCCTGCCAGCCACCAGATATCATTTTCTGATTGAACCCTGAAATTGAGGCCTTCTGAGTCTTCTGAATTTGAAAGTGCTCTATTCATGATCGTGAGACTGACTCTTTCCATTTTTTGTCCTTTTATAATTTTAGACTCATCTAACTTGAGAACAACTATCAACTTGTTATTGACATTCTCATTTGTAATACCGTAAAAAATTATGATGAATGTCAATAACTGATTAATGTCAATAATTAAATTGTTGGAATTGTTATAAACTAGACTTTCTCCTTTCGAGCAATACACTTCATTGATATGAGATGGATTACCAACTATTGTCTGCATACCATGGTCTAACATGTCTCTTTTTTTTTAAAAGATGAAATGGTTGTGGGATTGGAAACTTTTTAATATCAAATGCCTCCTTTATCATCTTAAACATTGTTGCATATGCTTCCCTACTGATGCTAGAAAAGTCACATGCCCCCTGAAGCACTGTAGTGTCTAATATTTTTCCAACTTCATCCATAATGCTATCAGTAACTGAAGCCTTAATCTTTTTCATTTTGTTATTGTTTAACATTGATTTCATAGACTTAGAAGTTAAGATAGAGCCTAGTGAGTTTCCAATTGAATTTTCATCGGCCAAATGGTCTTCAACAACCAATGCTGATTAGCATTGCAAACATAATGTTCATGAAAATGCTAGTAAAAATTAGGACACTCATAGTATTCACAACAATATATAATAAGCAAATCAACAGAAAGTTGAAATGAATAAATAACAAAATTAGTGATTATGAATGAATCAAAAAGTTCAAGCAATATTCAATACCAAATAAGCCATAACTTACTTGAATGCATGGATTCGTCTTTTTCTATGACCTCCTCTAGATGATAGATCACATATATCCTTGTTTACCAGTCTTTTCCTCTTGTTGCTTCGGAACTTTCTGTTGAGCACATCCATATCTTTAACAAGAGACAAATATGAGATACGCATGGATTGAAATGCAATTTTTATCTCATTATTACTAGTTGTATAATGATGCAAAGAAGATTTTAACCTTTGGATCTCCTTGAACATCTCATTTTCATCCAAACAAGTTTTCATCTTTGTAGATTTTTCTTCGCACTCCTTTGATATTTTCCTTGATTCTCAGAAGGCCATTTTTACCATGACACATATAGATTATTAACTGACTCACCGAATGAAAATATGGATGTTGCAATGAACATAGATCAATAGGATACAATGTTCCTAATGACCATAAATCTACATGTTTTAACTTTTCCTCCCTATATCGGGCCATATCAGAAGTTGACAATTTGGGTTGCTTTGAATTTCTTGTCCTGAGCGGAGCATATTCTGGTGACAGATCCACATGAAAATGATAAAGCTTTGTCATCAGTACAATAGTATAGTAACAAACAACACAATGACAATAACAAAGCTGGAGATGGCGCTAACGACTCTGCTGGTGATAGAGATGGCGCTAAACACTTGTTTTTGACCCTGGAAATAGAGATGGCGTAGGCTTTTTTCAGAAATGTCACTTCTAATTCAAATTTTTGAGTGTTCCCAACTATTGGGAGGGAATATTTCAGCATTTTAGAGAATTATATTTTAACTATGGCTAAATACCAGTGAAGTTTGATGTGACTA
This sequence comes from Diphasiastrum complanatum, assembly GCA_029204225.1. Classification (NCBI taxonomy): domain Eukaryota; kingdom Viridiplantae; phylum Streptophyta; class Lycopodiopsida; order Lycopodiales; family Lycopodiaceae; genus Diphasiastrum; species Diphasiastrum complanatum. Next base: position 104,302 of record MU831678.1, read on the forward strand.
AACTAAGGTGCATTCACTTACATGGAAAGTAGTGCAGGCAGATGCATAAAGAAGTTAGAAAATGATATTAGAATTACTTTATAGTTATTTTTCTCTCTCCTATATAGGGCCCTCTTTGGGCCCATATTTTCTCTAATGCATAGAATGAAGAATTCTTGATCAACCTATGATCCACATACAATCTAATGAGTCTTTCCAGTTTCTAAGATTGAAACACAATCTATTAAATTCTAGAAAATTTGAAAAAATAAAGATCCAATTAAAATTAGGGTTTTGACAAAATCACAAAAAATTGAATCTTTCAATTTCTACATGCAATTGTCTAAACTTGATATAGAATCATGTAGCCTGTAATGATACCTTCCTAATGCATCAAAAATCACCCAAATCCAGTCAGCCATGTAAGAAATCGGAATTCCTCAAGTTTATAAACCTAAATTGAGTTTTGACCTACAAAAGATCCAATCTACATGAGTAAAGATTTCGATTTTTGGGTAGAAATCAATCTAGCATGCTCTAGCATTGGTATCTTCTCCAAATCTTTAATAAATGTGGTTGACCCTTTCATAACCTGAAACACAAGAGCTCTAATAGCATGTGAAGAATTTTAGATCATTAAGATTCAAAATGTGTCCCTTAATCTTTGGTTATAAAGTCAATACAATCTACAACATTGCCAATGTAGAAAACTCAGCATCTACTCAATGAAAGAGATACAAACTCAATAAGAACTTGATCAAACATCAAATAAAGGATAAAATAAAGTTGTTTTCCTTAGAATGATAGTACCCTATTGTATTTCCCATGTGTGGATACAAAAATAACAAAATATGAGCATTCTACACACAAGATTGCAAGATATCATCAAGACAGTTCACCAATGGATAGATGAACCCAAGAGAACTCATGTATAGGCATGAAATGAGAGAGAGAGAGAGAGAGAGAGAGAGAGAGAGAGAGAGAGAGAGAGAGAGAGAGAGAGAGAGAGAGAGAGAGAGAGAGAGAGAGAGAGAGAGAGAGAGAGAGAGAGAGAGAGAGAAGATTAGCTCTTTTCACATATTTACAGTCTTTTATAGCATATCCATGCCTCATTAATGAATCTTTGGTTTCCTCCATAATAAAAACCCTATCAACAATATGACTAGATTCCATGCATCTAACATTCAAATTTGAATGTGTCCAAACTAGACCTCCTAACTTTCCCACACTTTCCAAAAGTGATCATTCTAAAATAACTTTCATAAAGTTTATCTCTAAGTCTAAAATGCTTTTGGCTTAATATTGACAATTAACCAATATATGACTAAACTAGTTGAAATTTCTCACAGGAATCACTTTTATGTGCAAAGCCTCCTACTTCAGAATACCATAAGAAAAAATGTTTGTTTGGGAATTGTAGTAAATCTGGCATTTGCACGTTGCCATTATGTCCCAATGAGACATCAGTGGACAACATGGAGTTGTCTGTGAAGTTCTTTGTAGACGTTGCGATAGGGTTTGTTGATGAGGGTGGTTCTAACAAGAAAAGAAAAGATTTGGTAGTGCAAAGAATGTGGAGCACTGCTTTTGTTGACATGTTTTTAGCACATAACACAGTGATAAAAAAAAAGAAAGAGAAATGACCTAGACACCCATTTTCTCAAAAAGTTAAAAATTGTTTGAAAATTTGCCAAAATATTGAATGTCAAATTTATAGAAAACAATAAAAATAAAAAAAGGTTCATTATGTTATAATTTACGAATATGAAAAAATATATTTTTTATTTCAAAATTTGTCTCAATTGCAAAATTTCAAATGTGAACAAATTCGTGATTAATTTTTTTTAAGAATAATTTCCGATTTTCAAACTTTCAAAGTTTACCTTTTCGAGAAACAATTGAAAATATAAGTGATTTGAACAGTTTAAAATTTCTAAAATCAGTTTATTTGTTAATTTTTTTTTAAAATACACATATTTAATTTATTTATGAGTAATTATGATGACTAAAATATCAATACCTAAAATTGATTGTATTGAAAAATGTGTACAAGATACAACTAAAAAATTTATGAAAAAATGTATCACTTTAGATTATCAATCTTGCTCCTCACATTAGTACCACCATTTTTTTTAAATTAGAGATTTTAAAATGAAACTATCTTAAAACAAGAGGCTCGAACCACATTTAGATCAACTAAATACAAAGCATAATCTATAATGAGATTTTACATCAACTAAATACAATGCATAATCTATAATGAGATTTGTGTGAGAAACACAAAATCCAAGAGCAAGCAAAAGAAGAGTTTATTGTCAAATTGAGTTTGACGAGAATCTGTTTCCACACCACTGACTTCACATTTTGATTGAGAGAATTTGTGAGAGTTTTTTGGCTGAGAAAGGTGGTCGTTTAAAATCCTACAGTGTGCCATATACTTATTAGCTTCCATCTAAGGTGAAAAAAAACTCAAGGATTTGTTAATATTGTAAAAAATTAGTTTGATAGTTCCTATGAAGTTGAGAGTCTTTGAAAACTCACAGAAATAGGGTGGGCTTTCTAGGTGATGTAAATGCAAGGGTTAGGGTGATCTTAAAATTAAAAGAAACAACACAAGATGGGGTTGTTAGTAGTGCATGTAAGAGGTAGATTTATAAACTTTTGCTGCAAGAATTTAGTTCCCTTGTGGTTGATCATCCGAAAAGACCAGCTAAGCATCATTGGCTTGGTCAGCCTTTACCCAACCAACTACCTAATACTACGCAGGCTCATCAAACAACACTTTTTAGCTTTCGTTTATTCAGGATTTGGCCCAAATTGTTTGGCAGATTCCCACGTGTTACGCACTCGTTCGCCACTTCGTTTACAAAACAATTCTTGATAAAATGAGCAGCACCTCAACCGCAAGCACTACCATCGCAGGTGCTGCAATCACTTGGAAAAAAATAACTTCTTGCACTGTTCCGCGAGCTCCTACGAGAGCAAAAGTTGCGCTACCATCATTTGAGTAGAAAGGATAAACTATTTTTTCAGAAAAGCTCGCAGGCGTTGCAATCGCTTGGAAAATAATAGCTTTTTGCACTTTCCGCGAGCTCTTGCGAGAGCAAATTTTTTTTCAAAAGTTTTCGACCTATGCTCAGCATAGGTGAATCTTTCCTTAGACAAAGAATCTTTAAATTACATAACAAAAAGATTCTCTTTAAATAAAAAGATTCTTTTATGCCGAGCATAGCAAAAAAAAAATTGGCTGTGCCGAGCATAGCCAATTTTTTTTTGGCAAACTCAAGTATCCAAGCACAGGAATTGAGACTTGCCCTTGGACAGACAAAGTGTAGGAACAGAACTTTCATAGTTTCTCAAAAATCGATGTTAAATTTTTTACAGAAGCATGTAGACCTTTTTATGAGTAATAGTCTTCAAAAAAACGACAGGCTTTAAAGAATGCAGGTTTTTTTGAATAACTCAAAATAGATTTCTAGAGCATTGAAGTTTTTTTATGGGATTATTGTTTTTGGGACTATATTCAAAGCTGAAAATCACATCCATATCAACTCAAATCAAAGTTGAATAATAAATAATTGTGCTCTATATTTTGAAGTCTTCCCAATGTTGGGTTTGACACTTTCAAAAAATTGATGCCTTTGATGCTTTTTAGTGGTACATTTTATTATCTTGGAGTATTGACTTACTTTGTCGAAAAAAACAACAAAGGCCCATATTGAGTCCTATGTTGAGCATAGGACTCACAATGGGCCTTCTTTCACAACTTACACTTTGTTGACAACTTCATCGACAAAATGGTCCTATGTTCAATATTTCTGTGCTCAGCACGAAAATGTTGAACATAGTTACGCTTTGTCGACAAAGTTGATAACAAAGGTGATGAAGGCTCATGGCCATTCCTATGTTAAGCTTAATAAGAGAAACTATTGCTATGCTCAACATTTAGAAACACAAAAAAATTAAATTCCTGAAATTTTAAGAAATTCAAATTTTGAAAATTAAAAATCAAAAGAATTAAAAAATCAAAAGAATTAAAAAAACCAAAAAATCAAAAAATTCAAGAAAATTAAAATTTAAAAAGTTAAAATTAAAAAAAAATTAAAAAATTAAATTAATAAAAAATCAAAAAATTATAAATATCAAAATAATAAAATATCACAAAATCATAAAAAATCAATATTAAAAATTAAAATCTTTTAGAAATTTGATTTTTTCTAAAGATTTAAAAAAAATTAAAAACTAAAAAATAAAAAATAAACTAAAAATAAATGAATTTGAATACTTATATTAAATATTGAGATAGAAATATAATTTAAAATTAAAACATAAGAGCACTTTGATAATTCACAAATATTATGGAGTATGTCACAAATATTTTTTTGTAAATTGAAAAAATGTGACATGTGAGAATAGGCAAATTGCAAAAGTCGCAAAAATAAAGTACTATGATGATCCGAATGAAATTCAAATTGGAAGTCTTGTTGCACTTTTAGCTTCAAAAAATAGAGAAGAACATCTATTTTAGATTGCCAAAGTTCTTGAGTTCAATCAAGATAGTAATCAGACAAAAGTATTATGTGTCCATTGGTTATGCACCACTTTAACACCAATTTTTTTTTGAGAAGATACGAATTTGAGATGTTGCAAGTAGATCCGAAGGGCAAGAGAAAGTGATTGTCAAAAAATCAACCAAGAGTTGATGATTTGAATTTACAAGATGTAGATGTTTTGGCACTTAATTTTTAAGCTAACAATAACCAATTATCTACTAAAGTCAATTATATCCATATTGAGAGAACAACTTGCATTAATGGAACGATCATCATTTTCAACTTGTCAGCAATAGAGAAAGTTGACTTACAACGTTTCTTGTCAACATTGGATATTGATTTTGAGGAAAATATGCCAGTTGACTCTGATGAAAAAATGTGTCTTCAACTTCATCAGTTGAAAACGAGAGTGTTTAGAATATGTCAAGTTGCGAATTGCGAGACATCAATGAAAATTCCTTAGAAAATGTACTTTGAAAAAAAATTACGTAAATATAATTTAAGTATTTTAATGGGATTTGAAGTTTCAAAAATCATGTGTTGTCTTAAAATGTTATCTCATTTGTAATCATGATGGTTTTCTTGAGTTTGCAAAAAAACCCTTGTAGTGCTTTATTAAAAATATGTATTTTTTGGCATTTTTTTAATAGATAATTTAGAAAATCTCTAAAAAAAAACCATGATTTTGGCCTAAAAGTAGTTTTTCTAAAAAATACCAAAAAAGATTACTCTTTTTCAAGTCAAAGTCCCAAAACAAATGTCATCATGTTACATCTGAAAAACTTCATCAAGCATAACTTTGTGTTTCGGTGGTAGTCACAACAATTTAAAGACTGCTTGTTGAAATTTCTTTCGGATGTTGTTGTTTTAGTCATTGACTTTGCGGAGAATTATTCGTTCAAGATGCAGAACAAGATACATTCCATGCACTGATGGTCTAATCATGTCACCTTATTTGTATAGCACTGTCTACTACTACATGACAATTGGTTGAAAGAGAAAGGGTATAATCTAAGGTGTCATTGGGTGTGGTCAGACGGTGCAAAGTTCCAATTCAAATCTCAAAGGCCTTTCTTCCTCGTAGCTAGGTATATCTATTATTATTACTCTATAGTTTTTCGGTTTGTTACTTCAGATAGTATCAAAATTGGTACTGAACTATAAGACTTTAACTATATAGTCCATCTTGTAGTACCAAAATACACATTGTTCTGGAGTATCAAATTTGGTACCGTATTTCCCTCAAAAAATATAGTACCAAACTGGGTCTATATGGAACACCAGAATATAGTACCAAATTGGTACTAGATAGGACACCAGATTCAGAACTAGAGTATTGTTTGCAAACACTACTTATTGCAGCCTACACAAAAATAAAAAAGCTAACAATCTGTTCCACAATTTGTGTTTTGGCCTTGTGGATCAAAATTCTATTTCAACCTTGAGAATCCAAATTTTATTTCAATCTTGAATTGCGATTTGATTCGATTCGACCCTTGAGTCTAATTTCATTTCAATCCAAAATTCCGATTTGATTCGATTCGATTCGACACCCTGGGGTCTAATTTTATTTCGATCCTAGAATTTTGACCCGATCCATTTTAATCTTGGAGATCTAATTTTATTTCGATCCTTTATTCACTTTTTGGCTAGATATTATCACTTGACAGGTCTGCAAGTGATGCATAATTTTTCAGCCTTAGGCCATGGAAAAGATGAGCATGACAGAGCGGGAGTGGTCATCAAGAAAACCCTCACTCATGAGTTGAAACCAGGTGGCTAGCCCCTGAAATGTGTAGTAGATGTGTCGCATATCTAAAAAAAACATTTAGGCCAAAAGAAAAAGGTCAAAATTGCAGTACATAAAGGTTTTTCTAGTAGGTCAGCAAAGATGAGGTGCAACTTGATGTGAAATGGGATTGTCAGTGCATCACAGACTCACGCTCATTCCATTGTGTTGTTTCAGCAAGCGTGTGGCCAACATTATTTTGATATCGTTGTTTCTACCAATGATCTCGCTCACTACACCATAATGGATTTGTCTTCTAGTTCATCTCTGATTGACAAACTCGATGGAGATAACTACCATCTATGGAAGTTCAATATGAAGGTCAGAGTACTAGCCAAAGAACTGTTGGACATCATTGATGACACATAACTCAAACCAGAAGGTGATGTAGCCATCATCACGAAATGGAGATTGAGAGATGGCAAGGCATTTGCCATGATCACTCTCAATATCAAAGACATCCAAGCAACCAAACATCTCAGCATCTGTTATGGAGGTAGCCAATATGCCAATATTATCGAAGAATACACAGATGCGGATTGAGTAGGAGATGTCGATACTAGAAGATCGACTTTTGGATTTGTATTTTTATACCATCAAGGCCCAATCTCTTGGAACAGTCAAAAGTAGACCTCAATAACATTATCGTCAATCGAATCAGAATACATAATTGCCACAATTGCTACCAAGGAGGCAATTTGGCTAAGGCACTTGCTTGCAGACATCGACCTTGCTCAGTCACATCCAACGACTATCCATTGTGACAATCAAAGTACAATAGCATTATTTTTAAATCAGATAATTTCATTTCCAAAGCAAACATATCGAAATAAGGTATCACTACCTTAGAGAGAAAGTTCAAAGCAAGAAAGTGCCACTAGTTTACTATAGAATAGATCTGATGGCAACAGATTACTTCACAAAAACTTTGTCAAAGGAGCATCATCTCAGATTTAACGACATGCTAAATCTAAAAATTTTCAGGATCCACATTAAGGGGGAGTGTTGGTATTCAATGCTCAACCTCAAATCCATTCAATATGTTAGATTTTAATACTCAACCTTAACAATCGTTCAAGTAATGAGCAGCCTGAACAATCGTTCAAGTAATAGTCGTGAAAGCGAAGCAACCTTCCTTCTCTTGTGACTCGGATGGAGTTCAGATGCGATCGCTGGGCACTGCCGGCTGAATCACTCCTATAGTCCTCCAGAATGTAGTCAAGCACTGCTGATCTACGTTTATAAAATTAATGCAGCATTCAACATAGTTTCAACCAAGGTGCGAAATTAAAATGAACAAGGAAACTTAGACACACGAATAACAGCAGACACATTTGCATTCGAGATCAGACACGACAAGAAAATCACCTATATTGATTTTTCTCTGATTCTTCAAGCACTGCATGCAAATCCACGTAGTGCGTTGGCATGGGAGAAACACGGTTCTCTCACGAGTAATCGTCTTGCTTTACTAATGGACAGTTGGATCTACAGATCCTAGATATAATTGTCTTCGCACGCAGGTGGACATGTATTCTGCAATTTCGTCTTGATTGCTTACTAGCATCAGACTACTTCATTACACTGCTTGTCAAGTTTCATCCAGTAAGTATATAGTTGCCCTATGTAACTTTTAGATTAGAGTGATTAAGCATCTACAACTAATCAGGAAATTACAAGAGTGGCAGATTAGCCATGACCTAAAGTGTATCTATTGACATCATGCCATCAGATCAGACATCTATACTTCTGGGTACTTGCATGATCTCGCTAGTACTCTTTGGAGTGTCAAGGGTAGGAGAAGTTTTCGCGACGTTGGTTTCATTTCCATCGTTGGTTTCATTTTGGTCGTTTGCCTTTTCTTGTACTAGACCGCAAAAGATTCTCGTTCATGAATCTTTTGTGTTCACGAACCATTTGTGTTCGTCTCCTTTGACTTTCATGTTCACGAACCATTCGTGTTCGTCTCCTCTGACTTTCGTGTTTGCGAACCGTTCGTCTTCGTGTTTTGTGTCAGGCGGAGGGCTGAAAGCTAGCAAGGCTTTGTAGTTAAAAACATTTTGTTTCTTCAGCTCTCTCTCAAAGCATGATAGCTTTATGATCCCGAGATTGCTTCTTTATCTCTCAAAGAGTCCTTTGTACAGGGCTTTGGTGAAGATGTCAGCAACCATGTCTTTCGATCCTATGAAAGTGGTCTGCAGCATCTTCTTTTCAATTAGATCCTGATCAAGTGATACTTGATCGCAATGTGCTTCATTCTAGAATGGAACACGAGATCTTTCGTTAGATGTATTGTAGAGGTGTTGTCCATCTGCAAGACCAGAGGCTCATTATTTGTTTCTCCCAATTCGTCCAGGAACTGCCTTAGCCAGATTATCTCGTTGGCCATCTTTGTTGCTGCAACATATTCTACCTCGTAGGATGACTGGGCTACAATGGTCTGCTTCTTGCTGACCCAGAGAACTACTCCTGATGCGATGGTGCATTCTCCTAAGACGTAATCATCCTTGAGAGATGCCCAGCTAGCATCACTGTAGGAAAGTATCCTAAGACCTGCACCACGACAATAACACATCTCGTAATCCCTCGTTAATTGAAGATAATGCAAAATTTGTTTCGCAATCTTCTAATGTGTCGAGCCTGGATTCGTGCAGAATTGGCTCATCTTGAATATTGCATAAGCAATATCATGACATGTGTTGTCTGCAAGGTACATCAGTGATCCTATCAGCTTCCTGTAAGGTGTGAGCTGCATCTGTTCTCTCTCTTCCTCAATCTTCAGACAGTCGTCGCTTGTCAGCACCATCCCTACGAGCATTGGAGTATTTGCTCCTTTGCAATTCAGCATCCCAAAGTCCTCTAGGATCTTCTGGGTGTATCTGGACTGGTGAAGGTATAACTTACCTCCCTCATAGTCCCTTTCAATTTGTAAGCCTAGGTAACACCTAGCTTCTCCCAGATCCACAATCTCAAAATGTTTCGAGATGTCTATCTTCACTTTAGCAATTAGCTGCTCACTCCTACAAAGTATCAGAGTGTCGTCCACATATACAACCACAATGATGATTTGCCCATCTGTAACTCTGACATAAAACATTGGAATCAGCCAATAGAGGCTTGAATCCTAATGATTTCAGGGCTTGATCTTTCTTCTTGTACCATTGTTGGGCTGATTGACCGTAGATGCTTCTATGCATTCTGCATGCATAGTCAAGAAGTGAATTTGAGACATATCCTAGGGGTTGATCCACATAGACCTCTTCGTCTAGTTCGCCATGCAAGAAGGCTGTCTTCTCGTCCACAATGTGGATCTTGAGGTCATAAGCTACTGCATATGCAAATAACAGACGTAGGGACGAATGTTTGATGACAGGAGAGAAGGTTTCAGAGTAGTCAATACCGTATCTCTGAGAAAATTCCTTTGCTACCAGTCTTGTCCCATCTGGTCTGTATTTGAGCTTGAAATAAGTGTTGCTTGATTCCTAGATCTATTTCCAAGAATCCCAAGCCTCTTTGTCAGTAGTACAAGATGATACTTCTCTCAAAAGATCATTACTTACATTTATCTTCACACAATGAAGCGCTAGTCTAGATCTTTTCTTGAATCTAACTAACTCTTGTGCACCTAGAGGTTCATCATCTTCCTCGATCAAGAATTCATAAAGGTCTTGGAGCACCATTAGTGACTCCATCCTAACCTTCCAAATGGTCTAATTTGTAGAGTTCAATCTCTCAATAGCTTCAAGAAGGTAAGCTCCAATAGATCCCATCTTGAATTCTACACACAAGAAGTTGATTGATTGATTCTAGAAACTCACAAAGGTCTCTCTTGTAGCATTTCACTCAAATGAGATTTCTAATCCAACAAATGGACTTATAATCTTGGTTCTCATTAGGGGAGTTTTGAGCTCCAAAAAGACTCTTTAAGAATTCATGCAAGATGTCTTTTATACTATTAAAATATTATAACACTAATACTTTTGCTTGCCATAACTTTTTAATCATAGCTCAAAAGTATATCATCTAACATATCAATGGAAAGCCCTTGTTGAGCACTTTCCAATGCATTGAACTCCGCTAAATTCGGACTTACTACTAGAAACTTATGCCATTTTTAGTGTGGAATCAAAATGCGGATTCAAAAAGTTACGTTACGTAGATTTCAGATTTGAGTGTTTTGATTGGTCAATGTGTAAGAAAAATTTGAGAAAAATATAAAAAGAATCTTTACAAAGGGTCTTTTTTGAATTTAGAACTCCTCTAATGAGCACTCCCTCACAAAGATGGAATGCAGAATAGATGAGTTGAAATCTACTTACAATCAAATCAAGCCAATCTTGGCTATTTTTTGACAATCTCCCTCACACTTCTTGATGTACTTTCAAGACCTGTAAATAACTTTCAAAGGACTTGATTTCAGCCTAGATTAATTAGATCTCATGAACCCAAGTCAAATCTAATTAATGACACTCAATCTTGGTAGTTTTTCCTAGGATTAGCACCAAAAATCTCATCAAGAACTCACAAATTGGATTTTTATGGATCAAATGAATATCACGCATTAAATGTAGGTTCAGAAGTGCCCACACATATGTATAGTATCTATAGCCGCATACATCCAGAACCAAACAGGCAAGTCTGGTGTTCCTCACACGACACCACACGAGTTATGGTGGGGTAGAAAGCCCAACCTGTCTCACGTTAGAATCTTTGGCTGTGCAGCTTATGCCATATTCCTGATAAGCTTCGAAAGAATCTTGATGAGAAAGCCGAGCAGGGATTTTTGGTAGGCTATGACAACAATTCGTCATACTACAAAGTCTACATGCCAGACACGAGCACTGTGAAAATAGTGAGAGATGTCAGATTCGATGAGAGTAGGACAATGGCCAACGACGATCTTGTCAGCTATGAAGTTCTGGAGAGACAATACTATGACCTGCCACCAATGAAAGAGGGAGCAGAGGATGATTTGCATTTGACAATCTTGCGCTTATGTGGTAATGGCTCCAACGTCCATACCTAGTTCTTCGTTGTGGACTCCATCTCTTCGTTCATGGCTTGGATCCATTTGTCCTTGTCTGGACTGTAAATCGCCTCCTCAAAAGTCTGTGGTTTGCCACTGAATCCACATAACTCTTCTGATATGGAAGTTGAGTTGCCTGGCACATATCTTGTTGGCGCTCTTCATGGTCTTGTCTACCTTCTAGGAGATCCTCCTGGGACAGCAATGCCTTTGCCTTTGTCTGCTCTGCCGGGTCCGGAACCATCTTGCTTTACAAGAACTGTAACAGTAGGCTGCCTCTCAAATCTTTCTTCTTCTGATTCGTCATTCGAATGGGAGACGACTTGAAAATCTTTGTTTTGCAAGTGATGAAGAGTGTGGGATAGATGGTGTTGGTACCATTTCTTTGTATCTAGAATCCTCAGTAAGTATGTACATAAGTGGGTCCCACACGTGTGAGGCCATGGAGACACATGGGAAACCTATCCTAGTGTAGGTTAGATCAAGTCTATAGAGTAGGTCAAGTCAATTTGGTAGTGATTCCTAGATTGTAGGACCTAAATCCTAGATTTGTGGTGAAAATTGACCAACTAGCCACCTACTTGACATGACTCTAGGAATGAGGATAGAGTTGCAAATTAGAACAAGTAAGACAAGTTAACTTCCTTATTACATGTTGGAAATTCACCTAACTTTACAAAGGAAGTCACTTTTGCTATGTATTTCATCTCTCCATAGTGAGAAGATAGATTATTTTTGGAGCTTGGCAATCCCGAGCTAGTTCACTATGTACATTGAGTTTTTTTTATCCAAATAAAACCAAGTTAATTTCTACTTCATTCCCAGTCTATAGGCCATACAGCAGGTTGTGGTTCACATGTGTGGGCTCGTATTTCAGTTTATGATCAATGATTTGATTGCCATTGCTTGTTGTTTGTCAATTGCCAATCTAGAACAATAATTTTTGTGACTAGTTTTTTGATAGATTGTTAAGAAAGCAACCAATGACTCTTGTGGATCTTTCTAAGATCCATTTATGGTCCTAAAGTACAAAACTTTCACAATCAAGAGGACTTGTTGAACATCTGAGATCAAGATGCAAGTAACCTTAGGTACTTCTGAAGTTCCCTATATTGATACATTTGGTACTTTCATAGTACTCATTTTGAAACTGATGAGTACCAATTTGGTACTTTGGATCACCTATTTATCAGTGGCTCTGATTTTTTTTCGTTTATGAGTTCAGACTATGTTGGCTCAATTATAGTGCTTTTGCTACTGACTGAAATTGCCTTTTCCATTTGAAAAATAGGTACCGCTTGTTTGAAATTTAGAGTACCTATTCATAAATTACATATTTTCCGTTCGGTACATGAGACTACCAAATTTGGTACTATTGAAGTACCAATTCTAGTACTTTTGTAACTATCTTAAATTGCACTTAACTCTCAAAAAACTGGTATTGATTTGACTCTCCAAATAGAGAATTCTCTACATTGAAAATATTTGTCCAATATTTTTCAATCTTCACAATATCCCAATAAACCATTATGCCCATTGTAGATCCAAATAACTAGTTCAGTTTTTGAGGAGAAGACATGATATTTTAGGGTACTAGGGTCTTCAGGATACAAAGACCCGTCTGTCCATATATCCAAATTCTTTTTTCCTTTAATCTTATAACATAGATGGTCTTCTCAGGAGATATTGATGATCCTTTGAAACCCCTTTTCTGTAAAGGTGCCAAGTCAATAGGAATGTCCAAATGAAGTTGATACAAAGTTGTCATTCTAAAAAGTACAAAACTAGTGGCAAGCTTCAAAGTACTCAGAATATAAATACTGCGAAATATTTGAATGCAAACATATTTTTACCTGATGCAAGATCACCCATTTCTGATGAAAGCTTATGTAATTGTGATTTCTTCCATATTCAAATATGGATATGGTCCTAGTATTTTAATTTCCACCACAAGATGGCGCTCATATTTTGATTTCAAGAGGGAATACACATTCAATATCATATTTGTAAAATTTCTGCTAGACAAAATGCAAGATAGCCAATTTCAAATGAGAGCTTCTGTGTGTTTGGTCATCAAAACAAGTTTTTGACATCACCATTATGCTCAGAATACCTTTTTTAGCATATGGATATAGCAAACATGGGGGAGTCCATTTTGATCAAGAGTAGCAAATTGGATGGGATTTTCAACTATGTAGTATGGAAGTTCAAAATGAAAAACATTCTAATCGAGAAGGAACTATGGATATCATCACAAGCAATGAGAGAAGACTTTCAAATGAAATGGACATGAAAGTTTTTGACAGAAAGACGAGAAGGACATTGACCTTCATCCAATTAGCGGTGAAAGACCATATTATTACCCACATCAGCGATGCCATTACACCAAGACAGGCTTGGGATGTATTGAAAGAGCAGTTCAAGATAGACAATCCGTCAAGGATCATGTTTCTAAAGTCAAAATTGAATTGTGCATGAGTGGAGCAAGGGGAGCACATTCAAACTTATATGACCAAAATAAAGACAATAAGGGACGAACAACATTCCATAGGCGAGCACATACATGTTGGTGCACATTGCATTGTGCAGCATTGTAGATCCTTGTTAGACGTTCATGAGCAAGATAACGTCAAGAGAAAGATTGCCAACTTCTGATGAGCTCACAAGAGTCTTGATGCAAGAGGAGCAATGATGGGAAATGGTAAAAGCTCATCGCCAAAATATTAACGATCAGGCACTTGCGGCATGCCAAAAACAAGGAAAGGACAAGGGCAAAAAGAAGTCTAAGAAGCATTATGCCAAGGCTCAGGAGGAAGAAAGGTCATCCAGTAAGACCAAGAAGAAAGAAAAGTGCTTCTATTGCAACAAGAAGGGCCATTGGAAGAGTGAATGCCAAATTCTTGGTGGAATCAAACAAAGGAAAATCAAAGCAAGCTAAAAATCTTCTCAACAAAGGCGAAGTTGAAGATTCCAACATTTTCATATCAGGATTGTCATCAAACCAAGAAGATCAAGCTGGGTATATTGATTCAAGAGCCACTAACATAGGACTGGTTTAGTACCCTGAAAGAACTAGACAATGGAACATTAGTTTCACATGTAAATGGTGATGTATGTGTAGAACAACTAATCAAACAGATATTGGTTCTACCAACAAAGCGCGTAGTTTACTTGACAAATGATAAGAAACGAACGCGAACTCAAAACATTTTTATGCGTGATCAATCTCAAAGGATTCCTGAACTTTGTCTTGCATTCAACTCGAAAGATTCGTGAAAGCTTCGCGAAACAGTTCCCTGTAGAAGCTTGTGGCTTTCTTGTTGAAGCTCGAAAGATTCGTGAACAGAATCTTGTCGTGAAATATTTTGTTTCTTATTCAAACCTCAGATGTCGCAAAATTGTCGCAAACAATTCGTGAAATCTTCTGGACTATTCTTCAAGTTCAGCTGTCACGAAACTGTTGCGAACAATTCACAAAATATTCTAGATTTCTTCTTCAAACTCAAGAATTGTCATCTGTCGTGAACAATTCGCGAAATACAAAAATGTCGCGAAGAGACAAGTGTTGTGAACAATTCTCGAAACATGAGACGAAGAGATGGACAGTCGTGAATAATTCGCGAACAGAATTTATTTGACCCTGGAAACAGAACGTCTATTTGAATATCAATCATCCTAAACGGTTAGATATCTACTGTTACAACATTAAAAAGCCAAAAGACCTATAAATAAAAGGGCAAAAGATATGTCCTGTAGCAATATAAATACATGTGCACTACTCATTGTAACACACTCAATCAGAGACACAACAGTGAGATAAGACAACAAGAGATGTATATTGATGATTGTCACATGTACTTTGAATCCCTTTGCCCAATGTATGGTGAATTGTAATTATTAAATTGTAAATGGCTAAGTCACCAGCCTGTGGAGACAATTGTAAATTGAAATGTAAATATTTGTTATAGTGACTAAATACGAGATTGCCAAGGGGGTACTAGGTCACATGAGAGTCTGTTGGATTGACCTCCTAAAAAGTAGAAAGGGTTGACTGGTCAACATGGCATGTGTCACATGCTCACTGGGACACTTGGTCCAGTGCATGAGTGACACTTGTCAAACGGTCAATGGACGGGTCAACAGGACATGTGTCATATGCTCATTCGACACTTGGTCCAATGCATGAGTGACACGTGTCAGACTATCAACCTACTAGCTTGCCTATGTGTCAGGGTACTGCCAAGTGGCAAGTGTCGGCTGTGCATGGAGTTTGCCATGTGTCGACGTTAGGATGTGTCAGGGTTAAGGGGTGCTTGAGGGGATATATGGTGAGCCTTGTCAGGCATTCCTCATTATGATTATGGTATTCCTATGCAGCTATGGTTGGGAGGAGACTTGCAGCAGAGCCTCTCATGTTTGCTTGTTTGATCTATGTACATTTGCTTGAGATTAATAAAGTGACGGATTTGCTGGGTAATTCTGTGCATTTACTTAGGGTTTGTGAGCTTGAGAGCAGTTACTTTCAAGACTTGTGTGGGATTTGGCATCTTCAGTTAGGGTTTGGAGCATTCTTGGAGAGCAGCGCCCTACTGTAGGTGATCTATTGGTAGATTTGGAGCCCATAAGATAGCAGATTGAAGCCCTATGGTGGATTGTTGATCTTCTGGCAGCCTTTGAGCATTTTCTACTACGCGGCTTGATTATTCTCTTTCGCTTTTGTGAAAACCCAGCCACATAGGATTTGTAAATCTAGTTTGTAACTTCTTCAATACTCAGTATTTTTCAGATCTGTCAGTTGCAATAAGCTTCTTGTGGTAGGTTTGTTGGTAGGGTAAGGCTTTTCGTCTTCTGATACGGTGATCATCCATATTTTTTTTGCCAATTGTCAGTTTGAAACCCTAGTTTGCTGGTTTTTGGAGAAGAAGAGTCTATGTGTAGTTAGAACTTGGCTGTAGGAGATCTATTCTATTCAGTTCTTCTAGGAATTCAGGGCAACTTATCTGTGTAGTAATTTGAGGTGCTGAGAGCTTGGTTTTGCTTTGTTTCTGCTACCTATCTTTCTGCTATGGCATCCACAAGCAACACCAGTGAAGATTCACAAGGTTAGATGCTGTATGTTCCAAGGTGGATACTATCAAAGCTACTCTTAAGCTGATTTTGGAGCAACTCAAAGGTAAAGGGGTTTTGCGTTCCTGAGAGAGTCAGTGGTACAACTATGGAAGTAGAAAGGACATTGTCAACAGGCCATGAAGCTGAGTTGGGGTTTCGAAAGAGAAAGCTACCTACTATCAAAGATTTAAAACCTCCGAAGTTCATTGGAGCAGTATCTATGAGAACTACTAATGCCGTTGAGAATTGGTACAAAAGTGGGAGAAAGCATTTCAGATGTGTGGCATAGACGCTGAAACTAAGATGATTGCT
This sequence comes from Diphasiastrum complanatum, assembly GCA_029204225.1. Taxonomy (NCBI): domain Eukaryota; kingdom Viridiplantae; phylum Streptophyta; class Lycopodiopsida; order Lycopodiales; family Lycopodiaceae; genus Diphasiastrum; species Diphasiastrum complanatum. The sequence continues at coordinate 121,070 of MU831678.1, forward strand.
GAAGCCACATATCATTTTCAAGAGTCAGCACAAAGGTGGTGGAGGAAGGTGAAAAATGATGACCTAGTTTCAACCACATGGAGGCATTCCGGCAAAATGTTTGCGCAAAATTGGGTGCCTATGGATGAAGACAACAGAGCCATGCAACAATGGCCTTATTTGAAGCAGGGTAACATGAGCGTGCAGGATTATGCAGACAAGTACCGAGAGGCTTTGTTACGCATTCTCAGGAATTCCACTATGTACATGCAAATATTTCACTTTGTGGAGGGACCTTCGAGAGAGTATTTGCCCTTTTGTGCAGAAGGAGCAATCTCATGATTGAGGGGAGCCTCCAGATGGCTTTGTATTATGATAGATGGGAAAAAAGGCCCGGATCCTATTGCGGTAGCTGTACAAGTGGTCAGCAACCTTGGGGATGCAAGGGCAAATGGAACAAAAAGAGAAAGTTTGAAGGTCAAACCAAATCAGTGGCAAGGCTCGGGGGTGACCAAAGGAAGAAGGGTACAGGGGCTCCAAAAGGCAAGGTTGTATGGGTAGCCCAATGTCCCAAAAGGGTCAGCGTCCTGCAATGTTTGTCGCCTCAGGACCAAGAACGTGCAAAGAGGGAGAACCTCTTTTGGATGTTTGGGATAGAATAGGTGGAAGGAATGTCCACGAAACTGATGCGGACCACACATATAA